>KK114726.1:379703-392684 GCA_000611955.2 Stegodyphus mimosarum
AATAAGGGACTGCTATACTATATCAACGACTTCATATCACAGGTAGATGGCTCATTCCACAGGGAATTCGTCTGCTAGTCGAGGCTCCGCATATACCTCATGATTTATGGTCTTGGTCAACGACTGGACTTTTGAGAATGGTTCATGGACGAGTTTCATCTAATAATTGGCCTCCAAATGCCCAATATACTAATCTAACAGAATACCTGGGAGATAAAGAACAGCAAATTCTACAGTAAATTCCGCGGATGATGATTATTGTAAAGATTTAAAGGATCTGCTGGTATAATAAAAGTTATCATTAGAAATTCAAGATTATTTAACTTAAATAAAATCTGGTTTAGCTATATCCGTGAAGGACGGATGCGTGGTAGTCTGCAATAAAATTACGTTTTTTCAATCAGATATTTATAAGAATTTGAACAATGACATGCATACTTGCTAGAGGTAGAGAATTTAAAGCAATTTAAATACCTGTCTTCACTGAAACCTGAAATTCCAACACGGTAGAACCAGATATTAGGCTTATATTGGTGGTTGTCTTTTCGTAAGCTAGGATCAAAAGTGTAAACTTTGCATCCAAATTTTTCGATATCTTCTTCGAATGACCACTCATCATTACCACTGAAATGAAAAAAAAAATTAACAGTGAAAGGTAATTTATTTGTAGAACTATAGCAAATAAAAGGATTTAAAAAAGTTTCGATATAAATTTTTCTAGTTATCATGACTGCATAGAATTTTGTTTCCCATTTTAAATATCAGTGCCAATTACATGTTTCTAGTTTGTTGTAAATTTCTCCAGTCAAATGGCTGTATAAAATTTGGCGGTCCATATTGGTTGTTATTTCCATGTAAAATGTAATGATTTTATATCTTCGTGTGGGCAAATGACAGTGGTACAATTGACAACTGTAGAAGAGTAAAACTGACTAATTGCATTGGTATTAGAAAATGACCATCGATACTTTTTAATAAAATTAGGAAAATGGAAGCTTTCAGAAGACTTATAGTATATAAGCAAGCATGCGTAAATTTTAACGAAACCTAATCTGCCAAGGAAAAACAAATCTGAAAGCTTTCAGATTTTATATTACCCCAAGGTGGCGTGTTTTTAGCATTTTGTGTGTTACCTTTATTTATTAAATATTAGGTTCTTCGCATTTAAACCATAAAATTCAATTAACAGCAATATCGCAAAATATTTAAACACAGCGTATCTTTAGAATTTCCGATACACAGTCTCGCCCGCTGGAGATAAAAATGTTTCTTTTTTTCCCCCGTACAGAGTTTCCATTGCTCGCTTTGAAATCGTTGTGTTTCTTAATCAAAAATTGATAAATGCTTTACGAAATAAGAAACAGATATTAAAACGAATTTCAAATTCCAAATTTGGGTTTCCGGATGCCCATACTCAAGTGGAGAGATATGTTATTCAAAATTCGATGGCTCTAAGTACCGTTGTTTTATAACAATGCGAGAAACGTGTATAGATTTATGCGCATGCTCCATTATTTAATTTCTTTAAATATAATACAGGGCTTTAATGTTCGGTGGCAACAATTTAAAAAGTGATTCGCCATTTATAGTGAATCAACGCAAAATGGCAAAACGAAGTTAATAGCCCTTCTGGTCTAACGTCCTTTGGGCTAAAAATGAAAAGAAGAATCTATTCCTTGGGTACTAGAAGCCAAGATGCATTTCACCTTCAGTGATAAAAAAGTATAATAATTGCCGAAACTTCCAATTAGAAATTTTTACATTACCGTAAACGAATCTGCTTGTTTCTGATCTGATTTATTACGTATGATTCTGTGCCTAATCAAAAAAGAGCGAATGTTCACAGTGATTAGATTTGAGATTTTTGCACCAGTCACATCAAACTCATGACAGCCACAAAGAAAGGGCCAATGTCCTTCTTCTCGTACTAAGTTAGACCTAATATCAACTGATTAATATTACACGTGCATTAAATATAACTGGCTATTAGTCTTAATAAAGCAATAATGCTGTAGGTTTACACTTGATATGGTAAATGGTAAATTAGTCCTATAACCCTATACGGTATTTTCTTCCTTCTTTTCGCGTGCCTTCGTGGTGTAGTTGGAAACATACTCGACAGGTATTCGAGAAGTCCAGGGTTCGAGTCCCGGCTAGGGCATGGAATATTTTTCATGTCTCCAGCATATATTGTTGTTGTTGTGTTGCTAATCCCCTTGGGACAGGAACGCCTAAACCAAGTCCAAGAGACTTTGCCGCACAAGTGAATCGCTAGTTAATCACAAGTGAATCCTGCTCAGCCGACAGCTGTCTCAGGGAGACGCCTATACAATCCAGTAGGTGAGCGGCAGAGGCAGGGAGGGAACACGTATACGAGGGAAAGGTTCTTTTACCTCGTTGAATTTTACGCATCGAAGACGCCGGATTCTGAATCTGGCAATTGACGCGTCCCCAGGTGGCGGATCGAGGAATGCCTCTATTGGTTTTGCAATGGGTGGCAGAAGGGAAATAAAATACTTTTCGCGGACCACAGGCGTAGAGGTGTAGTCAGTCTTCAGTCCTCGCGGTATAGTTCGACCGTCTCATCCGCGACCATGAGCGCAAACACGCATGCGCCATTTGGGCCGAATTATTCTCAAAATAGGGGGAAAGGATGGGGACTTTCTTTTCCTCCGTTCTCTCTTTCCGGAGACGAGAAGAATTTCATGTGACCTTTCACGTCGCAGCAAGTAATAACGCCCCTTTTGGGCGAGTCTATATGTTTTGGCAGAATGCCAGCCAGAGTTGCGTTTGAGACGGTATATACCTCGCCTCAAGGGAAACTGCATATTATCCTTCGCCATGGGCCAGCCGATGTCTTCAGCATAAAAAATCGTAATGACTCTACAGTGGCGCCCCAAATAAAAGGTGGTGGACGATGGTTCGTCACCACCAGGATTTGGTGAGTGGATCCCCTAATCCCAAGTCGCTCTTTAAAAGGGCAAATTTCTGTGTGGCTTCGTGGTGTAACTGGAAACATACTTGATGCGTCTTCGAGATTTCCAGGGTTCGAGTCCCGGCGAGGGCATTGCGCATATTTCACGTCTCCTGATTCAAAAAAGCCTAATCGCTCTACAACCTTAACGGAACTGTAGCGAATTATTGCTAAGTCTGAGAACAGAAATAAAGTCATGAGAAGGTTAAAAACAACCTTTTTATGTTTTTATGTAAACAGAATTTAGAACATAAAGGCACAATTTTGTCATAATATAACCACTGCACGTGTTGGTAAAAATAAATCTGACAGTCCAATTTAAATCAAATCTTGAACAATAATCAAGGACTACACAATTAAATACTACTAGAAGCTAGCTTACTAACTCTATCGGAGCGGTAGAATTATAGCTTCGGCGGCGAGAAAACGCAAAGTGGAATAATTACAACTATCAGATGTGGTAAGAAACTAACAACGCAGCGCGCCCGTGATGCCAGAAACACTTCTGTCTTAAAATCAAAAACCTCAGCTTAAATACTAGTTACTCATTTGCATCATGGTGAGGAACACGTAAAGGAGAAGTTTTAGTAAAGGCTGAAAGTATAAATGACTGGTTAATTAATGTAAAATTCCATACAATGTAATAATAGTACATGATTTGTAAAGCGTAAGGAACGAAAACTTGTAAAAATATTTCTATGAATTCTACACATGGGTTTCAGAATGGCCACATGCCATGATTACCTCGATGCACATTTGCAGCGCATCAAAACTATGACTCATTTTCTTTGTCTCTGTATAAGAGTCGTAACCGTGGATTTCAATTTTCGTTTATTCAGTAGTCATTTAGGTAGAACTGTTTTTAAGCATTTCGGGGAAAACAATATGAATGTTGTCCATTTTTTTAAGGCTATGTGTTCTATACATCTATGGTTACATTTTATGCGCTTTCTCATATTATTTATTATATTTTGCTTACACTTCTCCAAGCAATGCCCAGCCGACATATTTATTATTTATTCAAAAAATCATCAGACAGCCAATTCCCACTATTAAATAGCAGCCATTTTGAGCCCCAAAAGTTTATAATAAGTTGAGCTGTGTGAAGACTAGGCTAGATGAAAGGAAACTGAAAAGCAGTCGTAAGAAAGAGATTTTTTTACGAAGTCTGCAGACTGGCCACTTTACGCATGGATATATTATGATAAATAAAAGCGTGCTGATGTGAATCAATTTTAATACTCAGCTAAATGTTCGTCATATTTTAATCAACTGTCTAAATTTTGATGTTATATCTATTTTTAAGTCCAGAATTAATTCTGCTGATTTTGTTAAGACAAGGCATTACTTTAATCTCTTCATGCTTCTCAAAGATGTTTTTAGGTATATTCTAATCTAGATTTTATCTGTTACGTGATAAGCTTTTCCCCTTATAATGTGATCTGATTTCACACATTTAGCTTCATAAGCAGTAAACATCATTTTCTAGATTTGCAGTTATGTTTTTCGTTACAGACTGCTGCAATCTCATCGATTTTAGCCTTATCATCATATCGCTGTGTACTAATTTTTATGGCCGTAATATCATGGATTTGCCTTCATCATTGATGATAATGTAGTATCATGAAATACATATGCTTATATAGGTCTGAACATTAAACTTTAGCAAATCATACGTATTAAAGGATTTATGACTTTACAGTAAAAATTCATACATTGATGTTTTATGTGCATTATATATAATAGATATCAATGGGTCATTTTGCCATTTTTATTTCTTTCATTATCTGCATTTTTATAAAAGGAGATATTTTAACTTAACTGGTATTTGTACAGTTTGGTACTTCGTACTTTAGAGTTTTGCCTTATGAGATATTTTATCCCTTCTTCGAGCATGCCTTCGTGGTGTAGCGTTAGCACACTCAGCTCGTATTCGAGAGGCACAGGTTCGAGTCCCGGGGAAGGCATTGCACATTTTTCACATCTCCTGCTTCAAAAATGACTAATGATTCCGCACCTTTTTTGAAGGACGTATTATTAAGCATTTACGAATATTAACATTTCATAAACCTATATTAAAGCATTAAAACGCAATAAAAAATAGATAAAATTATGAAAAGCAATTAAAATCAGAAATATGCAAAAACATACGGGGCAAGGCAGCCGCTATCCCTTTTTTGGGGGAATTCCGTAAAAATTATCTTTTTCGTCTAGCCAGAGCATGAAGGTAGACTTCTTCCTTCTTCAAGAGACAAAGCACCTTACGGCTATTGCCTTAGACATAGTCCATCTAGTACAAATGTCGCGATTGTAGGAAGCCATCAGTCTACAAGGAGTCCATTCTACAAGGAGGGGGAAAGGAAATCGAACAATGGCCGTTTCGAAAACGGTTTAGTTCAAGCTAAAGGAAAAAATTATAGAAACATGTTCCTTTTTTACTGCCGTTTTCGGATCGCAATTACAATCGAATGCGGTCGTTATTTGGTTTAAAGAAGCAGAACAGAGCGACCGGTCATACACCAGCCTCCCTTGAAGCCACAGAAGCTCTTACAGAAAGCCTAACAGCAGTATACCTATGTAGCATAACAGCTATTTAGCTTACAACTTGAATGCATAACAGCTATACATCTTACAAATCGAATGCATAACAGCTATGTAGATTACAAATTGAAAACAATCTCTAATTAAATATCACTCCACCTAATGAAAAGAGGAACCTAACACGTACAAGAAAATGCGGAACGCATGCAGTCATCGATATCAGGCCAGTCGTGAAGCAGAATTATGACACCATTTTCGCATTTTTCTCAGAAGGGAACGCAGACGTTGTTTGCAATACTGGATGCAAAGAAACTAATACAACAGCGAAATTGGAAAATAAAGCATTCTACAGAGGCACCGCCCTTAATGCGAGCAGTTACATGCAATGACATAGTACCACTGCAACAGTGAATTATTCTTGAGAACATATCCGGATATCAAAAATAAGGATACGACTTGTCATACAACAGTTAGGAAACAAACAAGACCCATTACGTCTAGTCTAGGCAACTTCAGAAGCAAGACTGTTTCTCACTTGGAAGTGAACAATATACTAAAAAGGCTGAATCGCAATAAGGCTGTAGGATCAGATGGTCCGGGAAACACCATCATACTAAAAATGTCTCGTGTAGCTAATAAACGTGTGATTTGATTCCTCAGTAAGAGATCTGGAATATTTTCAAGACCTCTTAAAGAGTGCTAAAATAATCCCACACTTGAAACAAGATCACTCAACGTCACTGCCTTTCTCCTGGCGATCGATTTTTCTCTTACTTTCCTAAGGTAAGCTTCTTCAGAGAATTATTCTTAGAAGATTGCAACATAATATGTACACAGCTGTTAGAGAAAACTACCTTTACTTTGGCTTTAAAGAAGTACTTTCAGTGAAGCACCTGCTATACAACCTTGAGACAATCAGAGATAGCAATCTTGCAAGGGGCAAGCCACTGATCTCACTTGGCGTCAAAGAGCCCTTTGACTCTCTTTGGTGGCCAGATATACTCGCCTTATTGGGCTGCCTGGGAGTTAGTAATGATGCGATTCAAATAATAAACAGCTATCTGTCACGCAGAAGAGTAAGAGTCACCACAGATGGAGGCATCTTCAGAACAGACACAGAGATTGCCCAGAAGGATTGTGCCTTGGTCCGCATTATGGACCGTTGTAGCAGATGGAGAGCTTAATGTATTGAGCATTCTCAATCTAAATATATATGCACTAACATATGCAGATGACATCCTAATGACAGTAGGAATGAGTGCCACAAGAAGATAACAGCCCAGGGAAAATCAAGCGCTGGACTATCTCACGAACTGTTGGTTACAGCATAAGCTTACGCACCAACACGAAAAAACAGTTGACATAGTAATTGGAAATCCCCAAACCCTAATCAGGCATCGAATCTTCAAAATTAATGAGCACTCAGTCAAGGCAAGCAAAACGTTAAAATACCATGTCATTATTTTTGATGATGAGTTCAGTTTTGGCATATAGAACGCTTGAAGGATCTCATGAGTACAACAGTCTGCTCAGGATGATTGGAAGAACTTGCGCCATCTCCTTAGCACCACTAAAATTGTGATATCGCACAGTGGCAGTGCCAAGAGTCTGCCATGGAGCATCAGCCTGGTGTAGCACGTTAAATGCACATAAAGTCAGAAAAATTCTTAGCCTGCAAAGGCGAATAGCCCTCTTAATCACCACAGCATACAGAACTGTGCAAGCAAATGCAATACCAGTCTTTTCAGGCCCCAAGGCACTATATCTGGTATGGGAAGAACAAGGTATAGCGAGAAAAGTCTTAAGGCTGATAGCAGATGTCACGACACACGATACCACCTACCCGAGCTCTGACTATCAGAAAGCAGTTCCATGGGTAAAAATCCATCATCTTTAGTTTTGTAGAGCTGATGCAGTTAAGATAATTCACTATGGGATCAACCAAATAAAAATGCTGTAATGTATCTCTAAATGAATCTCAGAAATTTTCCCTAAAAGTGGAATTAGCAGGTTTTATTAACAATTATTTGCGAGAAAATTCTTTCCATGATAAATACAAGCAGTAAATCCTAAAAATATCTTCCTATGCCGATATCGTCTGCGGCAAATATTTTTTATAATTTATTTAAATACGTTAACACATTAAGAAATTTATTTTAGGAAATAAAAGCTGAGGCATTAAACGTGTCAGAAATGAAAGCTCATTATGATTCCGAAAAAATGGTAAGGGGAGGATTTTTTCATGAAGTTCATCATGATGAGAAAAATGGGGGTTCATACGCTCAGGGTCAATTACCAGCGAGGCGTTTTTAGAGCACGATCTGAGTTCAAGCCATCCTAGCGAATCTTACGGTATACCCTAGGACAAAGACTACATTTCAACTGGAGAAATTGAAAGTTATGCAGATGCATCAGGGTTTGCGAAGAGCATCGGCTATGCTTTCGTCGTATTTTTACACGGTACTGAAACTGTTTGTAAAACGTTTACTCTAACACCAAGATATGCAGTTCATTAAGCAGAATTGCTGGTAATTAAAATGACTTATCCTGGATCAAATTATCTGTGGGGTATTTCATTAATTTATACTCAGATGCTTTATCTGCACTTATGGCGCTCTCCCGCCCTTTTCAAAAGAATAAAATTGTTAATGAAATTAAGCAGATTTATTTCGAACTAGGAAAGAAGCATATTTTGAATTTACATTAGATTAAAGCTCACGCTGGTCATTATGGAAACGAGAGAGCGGATGCACTAGCAAAAGATGCCACCCTGGGGGATAGGACCGATAAGGTTTCTATTCAAGATTCGAAAAAGAAGACGTGTACTGTAATAGAAGACAAGTTTATTAAAGATTGGAAAAATCTCTGGGATCTCTCCGAAAGAAACAAAAATGTGAGAGAGTTTGGAATATATGTATTTGGTTTACATGTTACGATTTTACTTCTTTTATAACCCTTTTTTTCTTATGTTCGTTTTGTGTGATTGTATGATCTGGTATTTGTATTAGCTTTGCAGACTATCACGAGATGTTTATTAAGTTTGTTATGTTCTGTTATTTAACGTTCGTTTGTTGTTGGATTGGCCTGTCCCCTCATAGACATATGGCAAGTTTCGCCTGCTATGTGGGCTGAGAGCCAGTGCTTAGAACTAACTAACTAACTAACTCAGGGTCAAGAAGCCTTTAAATGCAAATGTTTTTGGGTGATTTGAGACAAAATATCTTTTGAAGTAAAACTACGTAACAGAAAAGTAACAAAGACATTGAAGAGAGTTTAAAAATATTTCATGCAGACTTAGATTATAAGGTATATCTCCCACAGTCTTAGCGTGCCTTCGTGGTGTAATGGTCAGCACACTGAGCCGGTAATTCAGAGGTCCGTGGTTCGATCCCCGGCGAGGGCATTGCATATTTTTCATCTCTCCTTCTTGTAAATAACCTAATGTCTCTACAGTGGCGCCCGAAATAAAAGGGTTGTGGATGATGACTCTCCACACCCAGGATTTGGCGACTAGGTCCCCTAAAACCCTAGTCGCCCTTTAAAAAGGGGAGTATATAAGGTATATCTCCCACATTTTTAGCGTGCCTTCGTGGTGTAATGGTCAGCACACTGAGCCGGTATTTCAGAGGTCCGTGGTTCGATTCCCGGCGAAGGAATTGCATATTTTTCATGTCTCCTGCTTCGTAAAAACCTAATGTCTCTACAAGATGACGAACAAATTGTATTGTTAAAAAAATGGCACAGTGAAGAGGTTGATGCTGAAGAAGTGGACGAGGGACTGATGCAATTTCTGTTAATTTGTAATAGCGGAAATTTTATTTATACGAATGCCAGACATTCGGCCAGTAACCCATTAGCCTTGGTCTTGCTCCTTAAGAACAATAGAATTAAAAAATAATAAATGAGTGCAGTCGTCAGTATGCCCCTTATCCATGGACTGTCCAGATTTACAAAGAGTACAGACTGAAGGGTCCTTAAGACGAATTTTACAAGATGGGCATTCAGACAATCGTGCACAGTCAAAAGACGAATAAACGGCTAAAGGACGTGAAAAATCTGGAATAACTGACTTTGAACTGGGAAGACACTCCCAAACTTTTCTCTTAGTTTCATTTGGTAGGTACGAGGCAAATCTCCTCTTAAATTCTCAGTTTTTCAGAAGTTTCTAGCTTCTTTCAGAAGATTCTAACTAGTTTTTCAGAAGTAAAAGTCATATGATTATTAGTGGTTTCTAGAACAGTCGTTTCTTTCTTTGCCAGGAAATCGGCTTGTGGGAAGCCCGGCAGGAAAAAATGTGTAGGGGCTCAACATAGGTTAATCAGGCCTTTCTCACATTGCTTTAAGAGTGTTCCTAGTATAAATTCTAAATGTTAATTCGTTAAATCAAAAAGAAGTTAAAATATGTTACAGTGGTTTACGTCATATAGGAATTTGAAATTAAAAATACTAACCCGAAAGAATATACTATACATGGTGGTCTCAGAGGCGCTCCAGCATCTTGGCAAACGATTTTGTCTCCATCCATCCTGTTTCGTGCATCTTTGCTCCCTCCTAAGGAAAGTGCCGTGTGGCATAATGTTTTCGGATGTTGTACATAATACAGAAGCCTTTGGAAATCCAAGGCTAAAGCAGAAAATTATTTATGAAGAAAGTATTACTTATGTATATATACAAACAATTTACATGTAATGAAATTGAAATTTTCAGCTGAAAGTTCCTTCCGAATGTCTTGCAAGATAACTAGTATTTATTCAAAGAATATAAGAAACATTACAAAATTAGTTACTTAATGATCAAGTTGTTTCGTGAAATTCTTCGAAGTCTCATATAATCTTTTGTAATAACGTATTAGATGGACTGTTTTAGACTTGCTATTAACTCATTAGCCCGCAGCTGCCTCTAAATTTACTTTTAAAAATCATATTTATCAGTTGAAATTCAGAACATATCAAGAATTAGAAAACCCTTTTATACTGTTAGTAATTTAAGATAATTACCAGTGAATTTCATTTGGAAACAGTTACATACTTCCATAATTGAAAATAATTAAGAGAAAAGTGAGTGTTATATAGTAAAATCTTACATACACAGGTTATAATTATTGGCATTTACATAAGTGCATTAAAGCAGTATTTATAATTTTATTCAGAGACCATTAAAAAAGTCTCATAAATGAGAAAGATGTATACTTAAAATTTCAGTGCCATATTTTATCTGTAATACAATACGCCATAATTCGACATTTTAGTTGGAGAATTTCAATGCTATTACTGTAGCTAGAGAGTTTTAATATTATCTGCATTTCTAAAAAGCTAAAATATTTCCTTTTTAAAATCGTAAGAATCAAAGTGTATAACATTTAAAATAAAAGCCAAAAAGCCTGTAACTTGCCTTTTGATTATTTTGGTTGTTCAGTTAACTGTTTCAGTTACTCATCTTGAATACACAATATTTTTTTTCAGGAAAATTTTTAATCTACATTTAGATTTCAATTTTTTCTTAAAAGTAAAAAATAATAAGTATGGTTTGATGTGTCACCTCATAATAAGGCTTTGGCAAAGCACTGTTTCAAATTGTTGCCACCAAATATTATCACCCTGTATTATACTTAAGGAAATTAAATAATGAAAAATCTGGATCACGTGACCGAAGACTATTATTTTTCGTGTAACTGTCACCATTTTCTATAACTGCATTTATTGCCATTTACATCAAAGACAAGCTTGCGAAGGTTTCTGTACATAATTCTTATGGGTTTATATCGCACTTCTATGTTAAATACCGCATTTTCGGTACTTTTCACCCGGAATCTGTAAGCACCGATCCGACGTTGAAGCCAGCACATGTGACAATGTTCACGCCCGTTCACCCCACTATACTATTCTCCCGGACCCAGCTCCAGCATTCATTCTACCTCAAGCGCCTCTATTGGCACCAGCATTACGACAGCTAGATATAAACATGCAAATTGCATGTTATTCTCGGCATCTAGCGGAAAATGGAAGAATATGCATAAATATATGTATGTTTCTCGCGTTGTGATAAAACAACGGTACCTAGAGCCATCCAGTTTTGAATGACGTACTTCTCCACCCGAATATGGACCTCTAAAAGACCAAATTTGGAATTTGGATTTTATTTTAGTATCTATTTCATATTTTGTAAAGCATTTATGAGTTTTTTATTAAGAAACTTCACGATTTCAAAGCGAGCAATGGCAACACTGCACGGAAAGAATAAAGCATTTTTATCTCCAGCGCGCGTGACTGCCTATCCGAAATTCTAAAGCTATGCTGTTTTAAATATTGTTGCGTTATACGGGTTCGAGGATTTGAGAGTATCCAATGAGAACACGATGCAGAACAATAAAAAGCACAATTTATTTACAACAATCACTATTTACAGCACAGTTCCAAAATTACCTTTAAAAGCGTCGAAAATCTACAATAAGTTCGCTGAAACAATCAGCAACACAGCTTCAGGCTGTAACTGTAAAGGTAGCTTCACGGCAACACTAAACTTATAATAAACACCGTGGAACAATCACCAATACACTGTCAAGCTATACTGTAAAGGTAGCTTCACGGCAAAGCACTATCTCGATCGCTTTCCGTTCACAAAACTCTCGCGTAGCTTAGCACTCACAGTAAGCAGCTATTCTCACAATTCTCACAACTCTCACACTGCCGGCTCTCAGAAACGAAGGGGTTTATATAGCTTTTCTTTAGGTTCCACACGTTTCGAGAAATATCTCAACAGGAAGTTATTCTAGAAGCTTTCCGATTGGACCATGGGATATCGCCTATTTGGTCGCCAAATGGGCGATAAAGTCGCCAATCTGGCAACCCTACCATACACCATTTTATGGCAACCCTAGTGCTATGCCGGAAAGCTTACATACAGACGCAACCGCCGAATTTTTCGCAACACTGCCCCCTCCCAAGGACTGCACGTCCCGGGCAGTACAATCCCTGGTTGGGAACCAAAATGAAATAATCGAAAAAGCTACAAAACAAATAAATAAATAATAACAAAATTTGCAAATATTTACAGTATTTACAAATAACAAAAACATTTACACTAATTACAAAGATCTATGTACAAGCAACTATGCATAAATCATACAATTAAACATAAAACCTTTACGAAATACGGGGTACCCATAACAAAAATAACTATCACTAATTACTATGGCCATAGTATGGAGCTAACCTATCATAATGTACAATCTTAGGTTTGGAATTGGGAGACTTACGGATCCGTATTACGACGTCATTCAGTCTGTTGAGGACTGTGTAGGGACCTTCCCAATGCGATTGCAGTTTGGGAGAAATGCCCTTACGACGGCTCGGATTCCACAGCCAAACCTTGTCGTTTTCCTGGAACTTATGTTCAGTCGCTCTTGCGTCGTACCTCTTCTTCATCCTGTCCGTCGAGATGTTAATTCGCTCTCGAGCAAACCTGTG
>KK114726.1:395835-440910 GCA_000611955.2 Stegodyphus mimosarum
TTAATTTCTAATTAAATTCTATTTAACTTTTAGTCAAAAGTTTTTCTGCTGGATCTTAAATCCAGGCTGTTTAATTAAGCAACTGCTGCACTATTACTCTATTTAGGACCTTTTAACTTTAACTTGGAATGTAATTAAAATTTATATATAATGAATTAAGACAGAGTATTAAATTTGTTAACTTATTTAAATTTTACCTTTTACTTTTAAGTTGTTACTACTTTTGTTGAGAATTAACCTTAACTTTTGCAAGATAAGGAACAAATAAAAATTTAAATTCTACTTTACCTTTAATTGAGTAATTGAATGTAGGAATAAATGTACTCATTTTTCTCCAACGGGTCTACATGAATATGTAATATTATCTAACTGCCTAAGGGATTGCTTAATTCATGTATGTAATTTTTACCTGTGTAAATTAAGAATTTTCTTTGAATGAAGTAATCTTTATCAATATTGGTAAACACTTAAGACATCATGCTCGGTGATTCATTAAATTCCTGTGTATTTTGATGCTGGCCAGCAGAGTTTGATAACTGCATATGAGAAGTTAATATTAATTTTTACGGTGTAATTTGGTTTAATGTCATCTCGGTGCATATCTGAAAATAGCAATATATATAATTAATTCTAAATGCATTATTTTAAATAGTTGTCACCCTGATACCATAGAGGGAAATTAAATTGTAAGATTGCGTGTACTCTTTATAGTGCTCAAATAAATATCCTTGGCTATATATATATATATATATATATTTGATTCAGAGTATTTTCTTATGATGTCTTGTGTAATGTTCTTAACACCAGTACTCCTGCTTGGTCTTAAGGGTTGTTCGGGTTAGTTCTTTTGGGAAAAATTACACAGCGCAAGTACAGATTTGGTTTTGATATTATTGTAGGCAAATTATTTAATTTCAGGTCTTAATTGTAACAGTTAGCAATTTTGTAGTTTTAACGTCTGGTACCATAAGCACCAGAACATAAGTACGCTGAAACAATCAGCAACACAGCTTCAGGCTGTAACTGTAAAGGTAGCTTCACGGCAACACTAAACTTATAATAAACACCGTGGAACAATCACCAATACACTGTCAAGCTATACTGTAAAGGTAGCTTCACGGCAAAGCACTATCTCGATCGCTTTCCGTTCACAAAACTCTCGCGTAGCTTAGCACTCACAGTAAGCAGCTATTCTCACAATTCTCACAACTCTCACACTGCCGGCTCTCAGAAACGAAGGGGTTTATATAGCTTTTCTTTAGGTTCCACACATTTCGAGAAATATCTCGACAGGAAGTTATTCTAGAAAAATAGACAGAGAAATAAGAAAATAGTTTGAATTCACCTTAAAGAATAATGAAGTAAGTCCCAAATTTTGATAACTTTTTACAATTTTTAGAAAGAAGGTCTCAAGTTCTAAGTAGTGTTAACAGTAACTAATATTTCATCTAAGCACATTTGCGAACGGTCGAAAATTTTTATCGTCAATTCTAATGATTCATTTAAAATAAATATGTGTAGCTTGTAAAACCCAAACTAATCATCCATTATATCACTGTGATAAATTTAAAGAAATGGAATTAACAGACAGATCAGATTTGGTTGAAAATAATAAAATCTGTAATAATTGCTTAAGTAAGCGCCATTCTGTTTATGATTGTAAATCTAAGAGAGTTTGTATTGTTTATAAAAAATCTAATCATCATTCACTCCTTCGTAAGCATTCCCCCTCGTCGATTAATAAAAATACCTCGATGTACTCAATTCAAGGTTGTGGAAAACATTCCGTATCCTGATGCTATAAATAACGTGAAGACAGTTCCCGCTTATAATGATGTGTCATCACATGTGGTCTCGCCAATCAATCAAAATAAAAATGTTACAGGCACCTCATTAATGGCGGATGTGGATAAGTGTTCTCTACCGTCAAGCAACCTTCCATGCACTGCGATGTTATTTATTGAGAATTCATTTGGCGAAAAAATAAAAGCAATTTTAGTCAGCGGAAGTTCTATTTGTACACAAGAAATGGCTCATGTTTTTGATTAAAGAAAAAATTTAATTCATCTATTTCAGGAATTAACAGAGGAGAATATTTTATTAAAAATAAAGTAATAGCAAAGATTTCTAACGATGAAGGTAACTTTTGAAAAACGTTATCATTTCTTGTGCTACCTAAAATTACAGAATTAACACCTGTGAAGAAAATCGACATTTCTGATGTTTGTATACTTCGCGAATTAAAATTAGCTGACCCTACATTTCACATTCCAAGTAAAAACAATTTACTTATAGGTTGTGAGGTATTTTTTGAGTTACTTAAGGCAGAGAAATTCAAATTACACGATAATAATTTGAAATTTCAGAACAGTGTTTTTGGGTATTTGGTCTCTGGGACTGTAAAAAATACAGTTTCTTACAACGTTATTGGTCTTACTTGTATTTCTGAAGAAGATTCTTTAGAACATTCTATCAAAAAATTCTTTGAGGTTGAATCCTTTCCAGGAGATGATGCAAATGACTATTCTCAAACATTTGAAAGAGAATATTGGGAGCAACATTTTAGTGCCACTCACAAGCACGATGACACTGGAAGATTTATTGTTAAATTACCCATTAAGGAAGGCAGACGTTCTAGTTTAGGAGAATCTAAATCAAGGGCATAAAGACGTCTGAATTTGCTCTGGAATAAATTGAACAAAAATCAAACTATGTCCGCTTTATATACGGCATTCATGGATGAATATTGTGCATTCAATCATATGGAAAAAATTACTTCAGGCTGCGAGAACTGTAGTGAAAATTATTACATCCCACATCACGCAGTGTTCTGGCCAAAAAGCATTTCTACCCCTCTTCGTGTAGTGTTTGATGCATCAGCTGAGTGCACAAATGGAGTAAGTCTCAACTCCTTATTACTGAACGGTAGAACTGTGCAGCAAGATCTATTTTTAATAGTAACTAGTTTTCGAACACATACATTCGTATTTAGCTCAGACATTACTAAAATGTACAGGCAAATTCTTGTCGAAGAAACTGATAGAGGACTTCAGAGAATTTTGTGGAAATAAAGTCCGTGCTCACCTGTTGAAACTTACAGACAGAGAACAATTACATATGGTACAACATGTGCGCCGTATTTGGCTATTAGAACTTTAAAGGCTTTAGCTGAGGAGGACCAGAGTTATTTTCCTCGTGCTTCCGCAGTTTTATTTACCCATGTCTACGTGGATGATATTTTATCAGGTTCAGAAAATTTAGCTGACACAATTTGCTTGCAATTTGAATTAATAAATCTATTGAACAAGGCTGGCATGCAGTTACATAAATGGATTTCAAACCATCCAGACTTGTTAAACGACAACAGGGCTACTGAATATAACTTTTCTTCAGATAGCTTCTAAAGATAGCTTCAGATAGCTTTTCTTCTAAAGCTATTACCAGCTTACCAGCTAGGCATAGGTTCAATGAAATCATTATGGAATATTTTCATAAAAAAATTTGCATGTTGGTCCTCAAGCGCTTTTGCATTTTGTCAGACAAGAATTTTGGCCTATTGGAGGCAGAAATCTGGCTAGAAAGACTGTAAATGCTTGTGTGATTTGCTTCAAAAACAAACCAATCAATTCAAATCAGTTAATGGGAAATTTACCAATGGAGCGAGTCAATCCAAACCCAACCTTTTTTAACTGTGGAATCGACTTCTGCGATCCTTTTCTTATAAGTTATAAGGGTCAACGTAAAGGAACCTCTCAAAAGGTATATGTAGCAATATTCATATGTTTTGCCACCAAGGCAATACATTTAGAGATTGTCACTGATTTAACATCAAAGGCTCTTATAGCAACATTAAAACGTTTCTTCTCAAGAAGAGGAACATGTTTATGTATATTCTCTGACAATGCTAAAAATTTCATTGGGGCAAATTCAGAGCTAAAGAGATTGCACAAACTTATGAATAATCCAGAGGAAGATTTAGCGAACTATTTAACATCCGAATGTATTAAATGGAAATTCATCCCTCCCAGATTTCCAAGCTTTGGTGGGTTATGGGAATCGGGAGTTAAATCCTTCAAATACCACTTACGAAGAGTAATTGGTTCATCTAAATTAACATTTGAAGAATTATTGACAGTTATTACACAAATAGAAGGGATCTTAAATAGCCGACCAATCAGTTCAATGTCAGGAGACCCCAGTGATTTAACTACATTCACCCCAGGTCATTTTTTAATTGGTCGTCCATTAAATTCTATTGCAGAACAAACAATAATTGATAAACCGCATAATTATTTAACAAGGTGGCAAAGAACAACAAAATTTGTTCAATGTGTTTGGAAACGATGGTCACTTGATTACCTCAATCATTTAAACTTGTGAAACAAATGGATGTTTCTAAAAAATAATGTTAAACCCAATGACATGGTAAGGATAAAGATTTGCCTCCGTACAAATGGAAACTTGGTCGAATCAAAAGGTTTGTTAAAGGTGCAGACAATGCTGTTAGAGTTGTGTATATCAACAGCTAATGAAGTAGTAAAACGAGGCATTACTCAAATTTGTTTGTAACCCATTAATGATATTAGTCTTTTTTATGATAATTATAAATCTGGTATACATATTAAGAGACTTTTTCAATTTATGTAATGTTTTTTTAATTGTTATTTTTGCAATAAATATGCTTTGTATTAACTTCATATATTTTTTGTTTAATATGTTCATATGTGACTGTATGTATTTTGAAATTTTCAAAATTTCAACGCTGGAGTATGTTACGTAATGTATATCGTAGCGCCCTCTAGCGGTGTGGTTGTATCAATAGCATCTGTGTATCTGCTCAAGCTCCAGCAAATAGCGGAGTTTTATACTTTGTCCTATGCAACCTGTGCATCGGAAATAAATTCCTAATAAACAAAATACAGTCCTCTGTTTTATAATTCTAAATTAAGTACGCAACCTCCGTACACCCGCTTTGCGGGAAAGCTATCTTAACACAACTGCGCATTTCGCAGCAGTATATTTCTTTTCTATATTTCCCTTCAAATGATAGATAGTAACTGGTAACTGTCTAGGTTCCTAATTTTTTAATGGGACAATCAATAAATTTCTTGTCATATTGCGAAGACGGTTTGTTTCAGAGCTTCAAAGACCAGATCTTCTTAGTTGATTGTTGGTTCCAACGATCTGTCACCATACGATGGAGTAGCCTGCAAAAAGTTTCGATCTCTCACCACGTGAAAAATCTCAGAGAGACAACAGAATCTATCGCAATAAAGGTAAAAGAATGGGATGACCCTTCAGCCTATTCTTCTATCGAAATTTTAGACACGAAATTTACATCTAAGGCAAAAAACTTAGAGGATAGCAAAACTTTTGGATTGATTAGACTGACTTTTGAACCACATTGTAGTTTAAAACATTTGCAATCTAGTGGCAATGTATGAACATATTTGCTCACATTGTTCTCCTTTTTAACAATAAAGAATCAAATCAAGGAATTTTTTTTAGAAATTGTATCATTACATGTTGTTTGGATTATCGAGCGGGGGAAAGAAAAAGATCTGGAATCAAATGTTTCAAAACGATGGGAGCTTGATCTGACATCTGTGCTGTGCAGATCAAAGAAGTTTTAAATCCTAGACAAAGTTTATTGTATTTGTTTTTCTGTTGTTGATATTAGGAAATAATCATTTAAATATCGTATTAGTTATCCTACTAATTTTAATGATCGAAAACAGGAAGGGGAAAATTTCTTTGAAGAGACGGCTTAAGTGATAAGCACAGGACATTAAAGACACATTAATATTATTATGTTATGCATTTTAAAGGACTTACCAATTTCATAAACAAGCTTTTTACTTACACCAAATACATTCTTATTTATGCATACATTTTACATAATTACCATAAATCAGAAGTTTATAAGTCATTTGTTAAAAAAACTACCGGGGGAAAATTACCCAAGGAGGAAAAATGTGCGAGTAAATACTACTCAATGTTTATCGCAACTGAGTGTTAGTTCTGAGAATGTGTGCAACGTTTTGAGTAGAAGATTCTTTTACTTTTTCACTCTAGTATCGCCAAGACATCTATCATCAGTGTATACAAACATAATCGTTATCAGGAAAGTTTGGACACACCAGAATGAAGGAAGCATGAGGAAAGTCACTTTTTGTTCACAATGGAAATACGCAAGACGAAAGTTCAGGTTCAAAGTACTAAGTTCAGATTATGACATCGCTCATAATCCCCAGCTCTGCTTTGGTGACAGTGATAAAGAAATTCATCCTTGTTTGATTTCTATAGGTCATTTTTTCTCCTCTCAACTTCCTGCTTACGAGTAAGGGCTCTTGCACTTGTTTCTTAATTGGTGTTAAAAGGTCTTGGCGCCAGAGTTTTGTCAGCTTAGTCTCCAATATGTTTCATGGCGGTTCAGTTTTACCTAAGAAAAGGCGATGTCGGCACTTAACGATTAAAAACTTATTTTCAACAACACTGCAGTTTGATGCTTATTCTAACTAAAACATTCTGACTTGGTTTGATGGGATCCTAACTAAAGACTTCGTTCAGGGTCCCACATGGATAATGGGGCCCTCATTTTTATTGTTTTTACCAATTTTAACCATTTTTTTTTCTAGTTATGGTTGATCACCTTGTAATGTCTAGATACTAAGTTTTCAGAGTGACGGCTGAAAGACAGGAGATGGTTTAAAAGAACCATTTATTAAACTCTTTAAAAATTCCCAATGCGTCGACTTGACGCTAACAGACTACGCCTCGCTCGGGCGGTAACTCAACTAACAAGAATTAAACTTAAAGTTTAAAGATATTAACACAACAGTAGACTTTTCCCCAGGACTCAGATAATTCTGTTAGCTAAAATCGCGTCAAAGTCTCGTGGCAACAAAGTAATAGCCGTTACGCCACTTCAACCAGCAATAAATGCAGAAACAGAAGCTCACGCTGCAAAGGCACAGTGCTTGCGCACTCTTTTCTAACTTTGCCTTCTAGAGCTCAGTGTTTAAACCTTACTTCTAACGGTAGAATTTGCATTCCTTCACGACCGCTACCAAATTTAAATATTACTGGCAATTAGGGGAATGAAGGTTTACAGGAAACAAAGCGTAACTGGTTAGTGAAAATAAATATAAATCCCTGCAACGTTTTAATAATAAAAATAGCTTTATACAACTTTAATCAAAGGAAAAAAAGTTTGATAAATATCTCGTTTTGCTATTATATTATGCTTTTATATTATTGTCTTTTTCCTTTATTCTTTTTTGTCTTAAGCTTTACATAAAATACAAGGTTGTTCAATAAGTTCGCGGAGCGCCATCTATTCGTCAATATTAGACCTAAAACTTCGACGCCATTTTTATATTTGTTCTTTCTTAGGAACACGTCAAAAGTTTCATTTCGATCTGTTAATTTATTCATTGTTTAACCGCCCTTTATATCTAACGTGTTGTGCCTTTTTTCAGGTATGGATAAAATTGAACAACGTGCAGTTATCAAATTCTTTGTAAAGAAAGGTTTAAAGGCAATGGAAATTCACACCGAAATGGTGAACGTGTTGCGTGAATCAGTTTCTTCAAAAACAATGGTTTGCAAGTGGGCTAGTTTATTCAAAAGCGGTCGTACCAGCTTTGAAGACGATTCGCGAGAGGAAAACTTTCCGTCCAAAAACTGCATCAACACCGGAAATCACGGGAAAAAATACAAGATATGGTATTGGAAGACCGTCGATTGACTGAACGAGATTTAACAGAGGCCTTAGGCATTTCATTGGGCACAGTGAGCAATATTTTGAGTGTTAATGTGGGTTTCAAAAAACTCTGTGCAAAATGGGTGCCTCATTCTCTAACGATGGAGCAAAAACACATTCGGATGCGACTTTGCCAGCAACAGTTTTAAGAAGAATAAAAGCGACTTTATCCGTCGATTTATCACAATGGATGAGACTTGGGTCTACCATCATGATCCTGAATCAAAACAGGAGGCTAAGGAATGGTGTGAACCCGGCTCTTCGGCGCCGAAACGAGTTCGTGTGCAAAAATCAGCCAAGAAGGTGTTAGCATCAGTTTTTTGGGGATGCGAAAGGAATTTTGTTCATAGATTACCTTCAAACTGGCAAAACAATTAATTCGGATTAGTATTGTAACCTTTTTAATCAATTAGACGAAAAAATTCGTGAAAGAAGACCCGAATTACAGAAGAAGAAAATCATTTTCCACCAAGATAACGTACCTGCTCACACAGCTCAAAAAACCAATGCTGAAATAACTGAATTGAAGTACGAATTGTTGCAACATCCAGTCTATTCGCCAGATTTAGCTCCCTCCGTCTTCTGACTCTTCCCACACCTCAAACAATATCTCCGTGGAAAACGATTTTCTTCAAACGAAGAGGTAATAGCTGCCGTGGAGGGATACTTTGCAGAGCTACCGATAAACCACTACAGTCAAGGGATCCATAAATTAGAAGGCCGTTGGAATAAGTGTATTTAAGTTGAGGGAAACTACGTTGAAAAATAAAGTCATTTTTACAAATAAAAATTGGTTTCTTCATTTCCGTTCCGCGTACTTATTGAACAACCTTGTATATGTAGTCAAATATTTATTATGATAGTTTTTTGTAGCTGTTGCTGAAAAACAGCTGTTGCTTTGCTCGCAGTCTTTTTAATTTTCTTTGGTCTGACTCTTCTAAACTATTCATTCTGATATCAAAACGCACTTATAAACATTACTTGCTGCTTAATGTGTGACAGGAGAGATAACAAGCACTTTTAGTATCGTGTATTATGAATTCTGTAGTAGCAGTGAATGTAAGATGAATAAGAACAGGGTGCTAGGCAAATTTTTGTCTGGTGCGATTTCTGCAAATCTTAAATTCTGTTGCTCAATGCCTTTCGAAGGTCTAAAAATTTTGCCACATCTAAATCTGCAGCCCAGTGCCTTCACAAAATTTTAAAACTTTTAGGATCTCTAAATTTTTCTGTTTTATGCTTCTGCAAATTCTAAAAGCTTAGCTGATCCTAAATTCTGTCACATGGTGTGGGCGCACCGACAATGAAGCCGCCTGCGAAGAAAGTTATGCCTGCGTCGGAATTAACGTGGGATTTTTGTATGTTATATATAAAAATCAAACCAGAAAAGATTGTGCCCGGTTGTAGCAAACGATCAACTCTCAAAAACGATAAGGGTTTACATTTACTTTACATTGCATTAAAATGTTTCAAACATTTTATCTTATATACTCAGTGCTAATGAAAGGAAGCTACAGAAAATAAAAAATAAAGAGCATGCGCATATATATCCTACCGCAGTGGGCTCAGACTCATACTGTATGTGGGCCCAGTGCACGATCCGAAAGAGCTGACTGGCCAAAATATTTTTTTAACAAAATGAGTATATATATATATATGTGTGTGTGTGTGTGTGTGTGTGTGTATGTGTAATGTTACGGTCAAGAGAAAAAATGCAGTAATTATTAGTAAGAATCACGTCTTTTTGTTGACTTGATAAATAATGCAAAATAGTTATAAGTTATTTTCTGCCTTTTCCAGCATGCCTTCATGGTATAACGGTAGCACACTCGGCGCGTATTCGAGAGGCCCAGGTTCGCGTCCCAGCTAGGGCACTGCACATTTCTCACATCTCCTGCTTCAAAATAACCTAATAAATAATAATAAATAAATGAAAAGAAAATCTGAAAGGTTTCAGATTTTAAATTACGTTCAAAGGAGCGTTTTTTAAACATTTTGTGTGGTACCTTTATTTATTAAATATCATGTTCTTCGCACTTAAACCATAACATTTAGTTCAAGAGCAATATCGCAAAATAATTTTAAATTGAGCATATCTTTAGAATTTCTGGTGGACAGTCTCACGCGCTGGAGAAAAAAATGTTTTTTCTGGACAATGTTGACATTGCTAGCTTTAAATTTTTGAGTTTGTTAATCAAAAATTCGTTAAAGTTTTACAAAATATGAAATCGATAAAAAAACAAATTCCAAATTTCAAATTTGGGCTTCCAGATGCCCATATTCGCAAGAGGATTATGTCCTTCAAAATTTGATGGCTCTAGGGACCGTTGTTTTATCACAATGCGAGAAACATACATATATTTATGCAGATTCTTCGTTATTTTATTTCTTCAAATATAATACAGAGCGTTCCGACATTAGGTATTTAATACAGAGACATTAGGTATTTAATTTCGAAACAGCAGACATGAAAAATGAGCAACGCCTACGCTGGGAATCGAACCACGGACCTCTCGGTTACGCGTCGAGCGTGCTGACCACTACACCACGAAGGCATGCGAAGAAGGTGGGAGAAATACCTTATATACTCAAGGGCGACTGGTGTTTAGGGGATTCATACGCCAAATCGTGGTGGTGGAGAATCATCATCCACTATCATTTTAGTTCGGGCGCCAGTGTAGAGACATTAAGATTTTTTTAGGACGCAGAAGAATGAAAAAATGAGCAACACCTTCGCCGAGAATCGAACCACGGACCTCTCGGTTACGCGTGGAGCGCGCTGACCACTACAACACGAAGGCATGCGAAGAAGAGGGGAGAAATACCTTATAATGGTACATCGTGCAATCCCATCATACGCCCCGGATCCAGTATTTATTTAAAATGCTGATTTAGGACATACAGTGATTACAATATGGTTTCAAAACAATCTGAAACTTACAAATTAAATTGAACATCTGTTTTGGTGGAACAAAAATAACAGACAAACATAATGAGATAAGTATAATAAGTACTGCGAACACAATGTTGTACTGAACTGTAATACTAACGCTAAAGAGTTATTCACGGGGTTATTTCAGTTACAAAAGGTTATTACAGTTTATGAAGCTGACAAGTCGAATCCTTTAAACGTATTTTGCATGATGTGAAAGTTCATTAAATTTATGCAGTATGAGAACTTATACTTGACAAAGGTGTAGTTCGTAGGAAGAGAGTCGTTGCGTAATTTTTTGAAACTTCGGATACTGATGTTTATCTTTAATTAGAAACAAAAAACAAATGTGTTTCTTGTCAGGACAAAGAAGATCAGCAGGCTTAACCAAACAATGTCTAAGTAACTCATAATCAGTAAACGATTTTTTATCGTTTTGCAGTGATGTGTAAAACATATAAACATGCGTGAACTGCTTGCTTCATTGGATTTACTTGCTCTTGTAAAAATTTTGTTGTTCTGAGCCAGATTTCAGAAGCTGTAACTTTTCTTTCCTCATTTTCTTTTCCAACATTCCAAAAATTTCTTTTATGATTCGTTTTGTAATGGCGATATAAAGTGAACTGAAATCTTTAATCTTGTATTCTCTTACAGCAATAAAACAGACACACAGTTTTATTGCGAACAACAACACAAAAGTTCATAATCTCTCTTTTATCTGGAAAAACACGATCTTCTTCGTCGGCTTTTCCTTTATTCTTTGTTGTACAAGACGTCTCTTGTAGTTTAATTTCTTAATTAAAGTCAATTATAATTTTATTTGCAACTTTTGTTCAATAAGACGAATTTTCACACGAAAGCTACAGTCAAAAGTTATGTATAATTATTCTAATTGATAAGTATTCTCATAATCTAGATTTAACAACAAGGAGAAAAAAATTCTGAAAGGTTTCCGATTTTAAATTACTTTCAAAGGGGCGTTTTTTAACATTTTCTGTGTTACCTTTATTTATTAAATAGGATGTTGTTCTTCGCACTTAAACGGTAAAATTCAATTCCACAGTAATATCGCAAAATAATTTTAAAATGAGTATATCTTTAGAATTTCTGATACACAGTTCCATGCGCTTTAGATAAAAAGGTTTTTTTTTCTTTCCCGTAGAGTGTTGCCATTGCTCGCTTTTAAATCGTTTGAAATTCAAAATCAAAATATTTCAATCAATTTCTCTTCTATTCTCGTTTGAGTTTGTTCATCAAAAATTCGTTAACGTTTTACAAAATATGAAATAGATAATAAAACAAAATTTCGAATTTGGGCTTCCAGATGCGCATATTCAGGTGGAAACGTACGCTATTCAAACCTGGATGGCTCTAGGTACCGTTGTTTTATCACATTTGGAGAAATATATATTTATGCAGATTCTTCAATATTTAATTTCTTTAAATATAATACACGGCTGCAATATTTTGTGGCATCAGTTTGAAAAGTGATTCAGACTTTTAATGTATCCAATGCAAAATCGCTAAACGAAAACAATAGTCTTTCAGGGACAAAGCCACTTTAGACTAATAAAGAGCTTACATAAGCCATACGTTAATTTTTCTCCATGCCGTGTCGAAAGGCCCAGGCTCGAATCCCGGAAAAGGCATGGATGTTTGTAAATGTATAGTGTCCGTCCGGCATGAGGCACTCTAAATATGCGGCGAGTCAAAAGTCCGCTCGAGAGGTTGATGGTAGGAGAAGCGGGGTAGGAGGTCCTTGGACCTCTTCCCCCGGGGTTCTCCCCATCAAACCTAGGGCGAAACTGATCTAAATTTCACAATCACCTTTAAGGTTATAAGGTATTTCTTCCCCCTTCTTCGCAGGCCTTCATGGTGTAGTGGTCAGCACGCTCGGTACGTATTCCAAAGGTTCGTGGTTCGAGTCCCGGCGAAGTCGTTGCTCATTTTTCAATACTTCTGCTTCAAAAATATTTAATGTCTCTACAAGTGGCGCCCGAACTAAAAGGTGGTAGATAAAGGGGGAATATATAAGGTATTTCTTCCCCCCTTCTTTGCAAGCTTTCGTGGTGTAGTGGAAGTGCAAGCTTTCGTGCAAGCTGGGCGTGAATTTTAGAGGTCCGTGGTTCGAGTCCCGGCGAAGGCGTTGCTTACTTTTCAATACTCCTGCTCCAAAAATATCTAATGGCTCTACAAGTTGCTCAAGGCCGTTGCCAACAACAGGCATAAAATTGCGCTCCTTGCCACGAAGAATTTCGTGGGTTAGGCCTGACTATAGGACAGACAAGTGAGCATTAACAACAGCAGCATATTAAGCATATTAAACATTAAACATATCAATTCAGTAGGAAAGATTAGATACGCCAGGATCTAAAGCGCCACTAAATTTACTTACTGTCAATTGGGTAATATTCCACCTTAGTCTAGTCACGTGGTCTGGCATAGAAACATAAAGTAACAAAGCATCAACCTATTTATTAATTCTACCTTTTTTACCTTCCACAGTAATTGCTCACATAAACTCAGTCCGTATATTCTGTGTCTCTAAAGATATAAGTACCATATTTACAACAAATACATAATTGACATGTATTCGTGGGCCACGTAAAATTGCTTTGTGGGCCGCATGCAGTCCGCCAGTTTGAGACCACTGCCTTAGGCGGACGCAAGTCACAATCACGAGGGATCTCTGAATCATAAAAAATATTAAATGCTAAAAAATTATTAATTTAGGCTTTATCTTAAGATCTGGAGTTCCCAGAAGCTCAGGCGAACAAGAGCACACTGCTTAAATTTGACGCGAACAGTATATATTATAGCAATTATTTGCGCTATTGTTTATTTATTATTGTGTTGTTGTTTATTTATTATTAGAATATTTTTTTTGTGTAGTCATACACAGGCCACCCACCTATGTTTAAGTTCTTGTTGGAAGCATGCCAGAAAAGTTTCGATTCCCATTTTAGGAGAGAAAGGAATGTTTCAAGATTTCTCCACCCTTGCAAACACTGAGATTTTTTTCCCCCTGTAACGTTTCCGAGCTTTTATGGAAAAATAGCAAGACAGGATTGTCTTTTTAAAATTTATTTAAAACTCAACAACAAATTCATTCGTGATTAAATAATGGATGAATAGCGTAAACCGTTACATTGCTATATCTTACAGAAGGGAAAAAGCGAGTTTCCCAGTTCTCTGACTACATGTCCATTCAGCTCCACTGCTTCGTCTCTTCTCACAAAAGAGAAGCGAACAGCCGTGAACAAGTCGGCATTATAAAAGCATTAGGGGATAAAGACCCATTAGCCTTCAGGACATTCTTCCTGGCCGAATCGCTTACACCCTGGCTCTAAAAATGAGTTAGTCCGAAACAGGAAGTCTCTAATAATATCCAGCTGGTTATTTTCCTAATGATTCATTTGCTGTTACAGTTTGTCACACCCCTTTATTATTTACTGTAAACAATCTGACCGTTTTTTGTGCTTTTTGGTTGCCTGTGTACAATATAGTACTTAAAAAACAAGAGATCTTATTCAAACATAAACATGAAATAAACCGTCGTATGTCGGCAAAACTCTCTACGCCTTTTTATAAAGGAATTGAGTTTTTTTTACCAATGTGCAGAGTTAAAATAACGTAAGAATTAATGCAGTAGACAATAGCAGCACGATAATATGGAAGCTGTAGTTGGTTTGATTTAGTTGGTTTGAATAGATGGCTAAGGTTCTGAGTAATACTGAATTAGTATCTTACATTAAATTTATTTCGTATAGCGTAACGGTTTTTCATTGCTTTTATAATTTGTACTTATTTCTAGACTCTTATACTTTCCTTGATGGCCTCTTGAATAAGATTATTTAAAATACTAAATAAATTCAAAAATTGTGTTGTAATTTTATTGTGTTTTGTGTGCTTTATAAGAGTATATACAATGTGGTTCAAAAGTTCTGTAAAGGTTTTAAAAGTGTTTATAAAATGGGTAAATATGCGAAAGAATCACAAGCATGGATCGTACAGGACTATTCGTCTATGGGGAAGCCTTCTTGAAACACTTCTTACGTATTTGTGTTATGCTCGGCGACAGCTGTGAAAATGCCCAACGTAGTCAGTCCATTCATGTGAATATCATATTAATGTTCCGATATGTAATAATAGTATTCATGTTCAGGTTGAACTACCAGTGTTCAGCGATTTTACCACTTGGCCTCTCGTGGGTACTGAGTCTCCGAAGGTGAATTTTTCCTGGCAGGATATGCATATTTAGCTACAAATTTTACAGATACATGACGCTTTGCTATATCCACGGTTATGGTCACATCATAGTATTAAATTTAAAATAGCTTATTCACATACAAGAAGCCCGTTCCATATGAAAAATGTAATTGCTCGGGGACTTTGGTTAAAATAAGAGGCTTGGAGTAGAAGTTATTAATGTTTTATTTTGAGCAGTAGCAACACATTGCTTTTGAGTCGATGAGTTTCTTAATGAAATATTTATTAATCTGCGCAATATATGAGTAAATAATTAAAAAAATTCGAAATTCAAAATTCGGACTCCGAGGTGGAGGATAACACGTGATTTCAAAATTTGGTGGCTCTATGAGCCGCCGTTTTACCACATTCGGAGGAACAAACATATATACATGCAGATTCTTTATTATTTTGTAGAGACATTAGGTTAATTCGAAGCAGGAGAGATGAAAAATGAACAACGCCTTCGCCGGGAATCGAACCACGGACCTCTCGGTCACCCGTCGAGTGTACTGAACCACTACACCACGAAAGCATGCGAGGAAGGCAGGAGAATATAATTTAATGGTGGAGATTGTTATTTCGCGCAATACAAATAAATGTGTTATATATTTCATGACTGCGAAAAAATGAAAACGTTTCCATGTCATGCATTCTAGTATGTGTGCACGAAGATATGTAAAGTTACGTCAATATAAATGAAGGTACGTCAAACCAATAGCTTATTCTGTGCTATGTTTCTCTTCAGCTACGGAATGCTCTGCTTCAGCGATTCTTTCTTTGCCATAGCCCTCATAGTCCAGATGAAGTGAAATGCATACGGTTTCATTGATGAATCTCCAGGAGAAAGACCACAGCGCTTGGTCTAGAAGCACACATTTCATGTTCATCTTGCATATTCGGTTAACCCACTCGTGAGTTATTTTCAGGTGAGAAGCCAATGATCAGAGAAAACTAAACTTTTATCTTGTTTTCTATCAGGAAACATAGGAAAGATTTTTGTATTTAATTATTTGCAAGAAAAAATTATTTTAAACTTATAAATATAACCAACCTTTTTAAGCATTTGACACTGATATTTACAACATAGTTACGTGACCTTTATTATGAGAGACTGACTACTAAAACAATTTTTGGGTAAATGGGTAAATTTTCTTGCAATGCTGGAGCACTCCGCGTAAGTTGAACATCAGCTTCTTCCATCTCAGCATCACATGAACATGTGATGTGAACATGTGAACGCATCTCATCAGATCGTTCAATGCTTGCTAACTGCGACTTCGTAACTTCACTATCAGTTTCTATGATCTCGACAGTCACATTTTCATTTTCTTCTGTCTCTACTTCAGGCACTTGAGAATCAAAACCTTCTTCCCCGTCTTTTATTTCTTCATGCTTTCCTTCTTTTCCTTTCATCCCGTTGGATGTTTCATCCATAATTTCTGGATCTTTCTCAGACACTCTACTAGCTACTTCCTCCGTTTCTTCATCCCCTGACTCTTCAGATGCCACTTCTGCGATTTCCGCATCTTCTTTCATGGCTCCAGTTTCTTCTGCAAGCTCCTCTTTCATCTGTTGGAGTTGCTCTGGTACTTTTTCTCGGCCGACTTTCCTCTTTTCGCGCTCGGCCTTCATCTCGGCTATCATCTCTTCATAGCCAATTCTTATCTCATCATATCCGGCTATTATCTCGTCTTGTCCAGCTTTCAGAGCTGCTAACATGTCGGCTTTCAGAGCTACTAACATGTCCATCAAAGCATTCATTTCCTCCGCCTTCATTTTCTCCTGTAGACGGATGACTGGCATTCACTCTCAAATCCCACTTCTGACACCAGTTGTTGCGTTTTCACGGGTTCGTAGATTTGAGAGTATCCGATGAAAACACGATGCAGAACAATAAAAAGCACAATTTATTTACAGGAATCACTATTTACAGCACAGTTCCAAAATCACCTTTAAAAGCGTCGAAAATCTACAATAAATACGCTGAAACAATCAGCAACACAACTTCAGGCTGTAACTGTAAAGGTAGCTTCACGGCAACACTAAACTTATAATGAACACCGTGGAACAATCACCAATACACTGTCAAGCTACACTGTAAAGATAGCTTCACGGCAAAGCACTATCTCGATTGCTTTCCGTTCACAAAACTCTCGCGTAGCTTAGCACTCACAGTAAGCAGCTATTCTCACAATAATCACAAAGCTCACACTACTTCACAATCTGCCTGCTCTCAAAAACGCAAGGGTTTATAAAGCTTTTCTTTAAGTTCCACAGGTTTCGAGAAATATCTCGACAGGAAGGTATTCTAGAAGCTTCCCGATTGGACCACGGGATATCACCGATTTGGTCGCCAAATGGGCGATAAAGTCGCCAATCTGGCAACCCTACCATAAACTATTTTATGGCAACCCTAGTGCTATGCCGGAAAGCTTACATACAGGCGCAACCGCCGAATTTTTCGTAACAATATGTTTCAAGTTAGGTTATTTAAATATGGAAAAGCACGGGAGGGCTGAAAGTACCCAATGCAGTCAGTCCATTCATGTGAATATCATATTAATGTTCCGATGTGTAATAATAGCATTCATATTCCGGTTGAACTACCAGTTTTCAGCGATTTTACCGCTTGGCTTCTCGTCGGTACTGAGTCTCTGAAGGAGAATTTTTCCTGGCAGGATATGAATATTTATCTACAAATTTTACAGATACATGACGCTTTACTATATCCATTATTATGTAATATTTTACTAAAGAGAGGGACGCCTGCATGGAGAACTTTCTAATGGAAAATGGTTCATATTCACATATTATGTGTCAAAAACGAAGAAACAGAATAAGCTATACAGCGATATCTTTTAAATGGCGATAAGAAAGTTAAGTAAAGTGACATTATTTAATTTATAAATGCTATGCTATTCTATTTAGTTATTAATCCTGTAATTCTAATCCATGTAATTCTATTTAGTTATTAACTTTTGTAATTCTAATCCGTGTAATTCTATTTAGTTATTAACTATCTAATCCATGTTATTCTATTTGGTTATTAACTGTTGGGCTATTAATTCAATCATTATTTATTCATTTTCCATATTTAATTGCACTTAAAAAAAGTATCTCATTTTAAAAACTGAGGCAGTTTTTAAGATGAAAATACTTCAATAAAAATAATCATATTTAAATATGTCTCATTTGTACATATGTTATCCGAATTAACTTGCTAATTAATATGAAGTGTTTATAAAATGATTAAGTTAATTAGTTTTTAGATTGCACACATTAATTGATTTATTTCAGTTACTAATCGAGTGAAAATGATTTTTAAAATCATTTATATTACAGATAAGTAATCCGTAATAATTTATTGTTGGTTGACTTTTTTGGACGTTTCTAATTCATTTAAAATTTCTTGACGAGGAAAATACGCACTTGAATAATTAAGTTAATTAAGTTAAAATTAAAAGCTTTAAATAATACTTTGGAATTATTTTATTATGCTGATATTCTGAGCAGTGGCTCACAACATTTTCGCCTCATGCACCCCTTTGATCATTGCCAGGTAAACAACACCCCTTCTCGTTTTCAAAGCGCAAAAAATACACATACGTTTATTTAAATTTAGATTATTTTTAAGGCGTTTTATAAATTAAACAAGAAAAAGTTTAGAAAATATTGACAGGTGCCAAAATTTTATATTTATAAACTAAAAATAAACACTTAGCAAGTAAATAAAAGGCCAACTACTTTCCTTCCCGAAATTATGAAATCTCCCCACCCGGTTGAAACTGTTTTAAAAATCAGAATTTCGACGATTCTAAAGATTAGATTTAAAAATTTCAGTACTAATCAATCTGCATAACCTGGAGAGTGGTCAAAATACACTATATATCCTTTCTCCCCCCCAATATTTTTTCTTAAATGGATGGGAATAGAATAGGAAATATAGAAAACCTGATAAAATTGAAACTGTAGTTGATTTTGGCAGCTGAACAGTTAATAAAATTTATATAGTAGATAGGGGAAAAAAAAAAAAAAAGTCATACCATCATTCCGTTTTAGTACCAAGTGCTTTTCATAGATGGCGCCAGGACACAAAGCAATCTTGACAGAGATGACGGCTAAGGAGAGAAAAACTGCCAAAATTATCCATTTTCTGAACGATTTTCTGCATGGATACGTTACTTGCAACGAACATCCCCACAAGTATAAATAATGCGGAACACTCTTCATTTCTGAGAGATGCTTCTATTTCGCTTTTGAAGAAGGAGAGAATGGAACAGGAAGAGCGAGATTTGGTTTGTTCTTTAATCCGACTAGTTCTCTGACCCATATAGACGCATGAAAATGACCCTAGGTCAGATGATGGCACACCAAATAACCTGTTCACCCGGAACTGTTTTTACCCCTGCTTTTGTTATTACACTGCATACTTTACAATAGGAAGATTAGCGTTTTCGTTTCTTTTGCCACAAGAGTTCATTATGCAATTGGAACTAAACATTATGAAACATTTGAAGTTTTACCAAATGGTGTTGAGTTCTCACCTTTTTTTTCCTGTTCCTTTAATAATCGAAATTTACGTTTGGGCGTTATACGCCGGACGTAAAAGATGTTAGATTTAAAAATAAGGAAAATATGAACGAACAAAAGTTAGATTTGCTAATGCTGTTCATTTAAAAGAAGTGGTATACCTTGTGAACTTAAAAACTGTTAGTGTCGGATAACATGAAAAGTTCGTCATATTCGTCTTCCGTTATATTTTCAGGCACGTCATCGAATTCTGTCATTTTGACCATCACTGTTATTCCGACCTATAAATAAATAATCATCTTTCGTTCCATCTAGATTTGTAGATATGTTACACTTATTAAATGCCTTCTGATTTATGTCGGGTTTAATTTTATTCTATGCTTTATTATCCACTCACACATTACTTCTAGACTGACATGATGCATTTGGTCTCCCTTTGTAAACGTTTTTTCTCCATCTAACATCCATTATGCCATTTTTCTTTGAAATTTTCTTTCAATGGTTTATCGATACACACATCTAAAGGCTGAACCAACTGAATAATGACGTAATTCTCCTGGAATAACTGCCATTATCTGTATTACACTCTTAATTTTAAAAAAATTAAAAAAAAAAAAGAACACCCTTTCTGGAGCCTTTTAAAGCCAAACAATTTTCGTCCATCAAGCCTTTCTCGTTACCATGAACAAATACACCAGTTGGGAAATTACATTTAAGCATCTTCTTTCTTTTAAAAATAACCCGGATTTAAATTTGTTACCTTCCGCTGATTTTGCACCGTACGGTGAGGTGAGAATTTTCATGACCTGCTGTTTGTATGTAACTTGTTTTTATTCCTTTCACATCAATTATTTGATTTCATATCATACCAAACATTACTGAAGTTTTATCCATATTTCCAATATGTGACAGTAAATACTTTTTTTTTTGCCTTCGTAGGTCAGTACCATACTTCTGGAAACTTATTAATTTATTGTCCGAATCTTTCGGAAGCCTTTGCGAGACTGTTGTGTGTAAATAATTTTATATATGACAATAAATAAATTTTTTGCCTTCATAGGTCAATAATATACTTCTGGAAAGTTATCAATATATTATCCGAATCGTTCAGAAACCTTTGCGAAACGTTTGTTTTTCCCATTGAACTAAATTATTCAGCTCTTTCGGCTTCATCAACCCAAGTGTAGCAAATAGTTTATGCAGCAGATGGCAGTATCTGGCAAGCTTCTTCGGTAATTGTCAATGACATGCGCAACCTGAGTGTAGAAGAGAGTATGTTAGAAGAGAATGAGTTTTCGTTAAGCATGTTTCTGCGCGTTTTGCTGTGTAAATAAAGTATATTTTGTAACATAGATATTCTTCACTCTCTAATGCGAAGCACTAGGTTAGTGCACGAATCTCGACTGATTCAAAATACATTTTCAAACAGTGGATCACCACACCAAATTTGCTTTAAAATTTTTATTTTCATCAGCATTCTTTCTTGCCCACTATAAGGCAAATAAACGTACATTGTTTCTTGTTACAGTTAATCTATTCTGGTAATTTTCTAGACCGCAATTCGTAACACTTTCTTATAAGATAGGCCATTTCGTTAATTAAAGCATTTTTATTCTTTAGCATATCAATTATTGTAATTTCCTTTTTCTTCCATATACGTATAGAACTTTCACCAAAAACATCCTTGCTGTAACACGATTTCCATTTTCTTTCGCAAATTGAATGACTGTGAATTGGAAGCCAGCACTGCGTTTGATTCGTTCTACTTGATTCAGGAGGCGTATTTACTGCTATTACTATAAAAGTGTATACATACTTTGATCTGTCATAGAAAATTTATTTATCAACTTACAAAATTAAATTTCTTGGAAAAGTAGGGCTATAGTCCAGCATGAAAAAAAGTATACTTTCTGATTCAAATGAACATTCCAAATGGGGTTTAAAGTAATTGTTCAAAATGGTGGCCTTCAGCATTAACATTTCTGAGTACGAGTCACGACTGATTTGGTACTTAGCACCAAAGTGTCCAATGGGATTTTTGCGAACGCCGCTTGAATCTCATCCAAAGATGTGTCAAGGTTACATGATTTACGACAGTACACCTCATCTTTTACTGTGTCCATTAAAAATCGAGCAGTGTAAAGTCTGGAAAGCGTAAAGGGAAGTCGATCCAATGCGTCCTATCCAATGGCCAGTACATTTTGTTCCAAGTATGCTCACACTTTCCCATGATAGCGTGGAGCAGTGCCATCTTGTTGGTAATAAAACTTGCCATTACTGTACACTGCAGAATAGCAGGGAAAATGAAATCAGCAAGCATTTTTATGTAATTTTCTCCAATTACAGTACCTTCAAAACAGAAAGGCCCAACGAATACCTTAAGAGACAAACCTCACTACATATTCACACCACGTAAATTTACAATCTTTTCAACAGTAATGTAAGGATCATCTTCAACCCAGTACACACAATTATGCCCGTAGACAGCTTCATTAAGTTTACTATGCTATAGCGTAACTTTGCCTAGAAACTTAACCTTGTAGGTTGGTAAATCAATTTTCTACGACAGTTCAAAGTGTGCATACATTTTTTTGATGCACCCTGTGTAATGCATGCTTAGATGCTGGAGTATTTCAGTGGTTCGGTCATGAACTAAGCTTTTGCCTGAATGCAGTGAATGCGTGAGGAAACGTAGATTAAAACCTCAGAGTAGGAAATTTAGAAGTAATGTAGTATTTCTTACGTGTGTTAGAAATTCATTCAGTATGGTATAAAATATTTTTGATCCTGCTTGTATCAGGATAACGCTTATTGTAATCTATTTATAGTTAATGATACATAGTACCTAGCAATTATTGCTCGTTCAAAGTAAAAAATAATACTGTATAACTTTGTAACCAGTTATTTCCTTCTATTTCACATTTTCAGAGTTAGGTTCGCGGAGATTTATTATGTTTCAGCGGCATAGAAATTGATTGTATAGTTCGACCGCCTCATCCGCGACCATGAGTTCAAACACGCATGCGCCATTCGGACCGAATTATTCTCAGAATAGGGTGGAAGGATGGAACTTTCTTTCCCTCCATTCTCTCTTTTCAGACAAGAGGCATGTGACCTTTCACGTCTCAGCAAGTAATAACTACCCTTTTGGATGAGTCTATGTGTTTTGGCAGAATGCCAGGCAGGGTTGCGTTTGAGACGGTTGAACTATACCCGCACAGAGATTTGAACTACGGATCTCCATTTGCGAAATGGACGCACTAAATGTTTACACCGCAGAACCATTCAGAGGAGAATACGTTAACTCTTCGTAATAATTCGCATCAGTCTCAAGTGGGGAGTCCAACTGGGGAAGATTTATCATCCATTGCATTTTAGTTTGATTTGGTTTATTAAGTACTCCAGAGCTGCCTGCTTAAGGGGAAGAAGGCCTTCGTGGAGCGACTTTCTAAAAGAAACTGCCTCGTATACACAATACACACGGGGCAAACCACGAAAACCCCAATGTAGCCAGCTCGTTCGCCGGGATTCGAACCCTTGTCGAGTCCGAACTCGAACTACCACTGCTCAGCGACTTTACCGCTCGGCTGCTGGTGGGCCCTGCATTTTATTTCAGATGCCGCTGTGTCGCAGAGTGTCGTATGCTCCTGTGCTATGAAATTTTTTCTGATGTAAAGCTTAAAAAACTAGAAACTCGTCGCTCCGAGCGATGTATTGTTCTATTACCTTTTTGGATTGTTAGCTTTAAGTATGCCATGGAGTAATCCTGTCTGTTGCTACTTAAATTCTGTGTTTCGCTGAGTATCTTCTTTTTGATTTCGACTCTCTAATGATTCTAGGCTGCGGATTCCTATTTGTAGAGCAGCTCGAGGAAATGGAATCTGTTGCTTCTTGGGATATATTATCTGGATGCTTTTTAGGACTACTACCGTCTTGGAACTTCCCTAACTTTTCTTGCTGTGATGCTTGAAGACGACTCGAAAAAGTAAACTGTAGCCTTTTGTAGCTAAAATTTTTAAACTGTAGGCTTAGAAAGTACCTCTTATCAGTTAACCCTTTTACAAGAACCTTAATTTTTAAATGTTTTTATCTGTACTTGTGTTGGTGTCCAGACGGTATAGCGGTTAGAGGAGCCTACTGCGATGCCGAAGGCCTGGGTACGAATTCCGGAGAAAGCATGGCTGTAATTATCCGTCCCTTCATGGGAGGTAACGGTAGCTCACCTATCAGGTGCTTCCACAATAAAGTGGCCACCCCTTCTGGCCTTAGGAGAGGCCAAGCCTAAGTCGGCTAAGTGCTGGTCAATGTGGAAAAAAAAGTTTACATGTGAGAAAGGCTAATCAAGTGGTAAATTCATTGTTATCAGAACGTTAATGTGCTGTTTAAGTTGTTGTTGAAATATTTGGTAAAGATTCAGGTATTGGTTTGTTAAAGAATGAAAATATATAAATTATTAAACTGCGTTATTTGAAAATAAAATGAATAATTTAGAAAAAAAAATACATTAAAAACATTCATTCTGAATATATATCGCTCTACCTTTTATCCGTTTAGTCGAAGTTTTTATGAGCAACTTGAATCTGAATTTTAATGACTGCGAATCAGATCTAAATTAGTAATTTAAGAATCAAAACCAATTATCCATTAAAACCTGGGTTGCTAATTTTGTTTCTTAATACAGCACTGTAATTTGTCAACGATGATCAGAAACTTCTTGAATTACTTTTCTAGCATCAGAAATTACGCAATGATGTCTGAAATTATGCACGTTTTGTGAAAAGAATAATCTCCGTCAATGAATTATTCTTATTGTAATTTATAATCTCACTCTAAAGGATGCGAGTTGTAAAGAAATGAATGCGAGTCAGCATTGCCGGCATGTTATATTTGATTTGACACGCCCAGGTCTTTGTGTCTTGGGAAAAGAATTTACATGAATAGAAGTTATCTGCATTTGAATGAGAGCGAATATTATTCTATTCTTCATTTGAAGCGAGGGCGTTTTACGCTACACCTCGGAACACTAGACATCATTTTATTACCTAGTTAGGTAATTAATTTTGTTGCCATCGCTTTTATAAAAGTTTACGTTACTAAAAATACATTTATTTTAGTTTGGACAGTTGGAAAATAATTTTTTGGTGCTTCGTATGCGTGTTAAATTTTCAAACTGCATGTGTAGAATTATTGTTACAATAAATAAATGTAAAGGCAAGAAAATTATCCTAATGCTTAATTATCCTAAAGACCTTTTAATAACAGGCACATGAATACATAGTCTTATTAGACTCTGCTCTAAAGGATCAAAAGTCTCAGACCCAGAGCCTCAAACTTTAGAGGGTCCAAAATCATCCAGTAATTCTAATTAATGTTAATTTCCCTCATAAGAATAGGAAAAGAAGGCGGCGAAAATCCTGAAAGAACGATGTGTCCTCTAGTGCTTGCGGAGTTTGTAAGTTGTTGTTTGAGAAAAATGATTAACTGTTTGCTAGCAAACTCAACTTTTCCTTAGGTCTGAATCGTATATGTTACAGAAAAAAAAAATAATTGGATCAAGGAAGAACTATTGTTATAGAGTCATTAGGTTATTTTAAAACAGAAAATATGAAAAATGAGCAGTATCCTCGCTGGGACTCTAACCTGGACCTCTCGAATACGCGTCGTGTGTGCTGCTATTACGCCACAAAGGCATGCAGAAAGGAAGGAGAAAATACCTTATACACTCTCCTTTTTAAAGGGCTACTTGGGGATTAGGGGACCCAATTACCAAATCCTGGTGGTGAAGAATCATCATCCATCACCTTTTAGTTCGGGCGCCACTGAAGAGTCATTAGGTGATTTTGAAGCAGAAGACCTGAAAAATGAGCAATGCCCTTGCCAGGACTAGAACCTGGGCTTTTCGAATACGCGACGCGTGTGCTACGGTTACATCACGAAAGCACGCAGAAAGGAGGGAGAAAATACTTTATTGTAATCACACACTTTGTTTTGGTTTTGATGTTTTGATGTCTGTAGTATTTTGATTCTATTTTGTCACTACACAGAATTTTAAAATCTTGAAAATGCTTAGTCTCGAGCTTTTGAAAAAATATGTGGGAAATGTGGAATTTCATCTCGTCTTTTAGAAATAATTTGCATACAGTAGAATATTAGTTATCTGGAATTAATATCTGGAGCTCTGTAGGAATTGCATGTTTTTCTTCTACAGCCTTTAAAATGAAACCTGCTTTTAATTGCTATCCCAAAGGAGCGGTAGCCCAGATGGGCTTATAAGCTTGAAATGGCACTGAATCACTTTAAAAGTCTGATTCACTTTTTAAAATGTTGCCACCAAATATTATTGCCCTGTACTATATTTAAAGAAATTAAATAATGAAGAATCTGCATGAATGTATGCATGTTTCTCGCACTGTGAAAAAAACGAATGTACCTAGAGCCGTCAAATTTTGAATAACGTAATCCTCCAACACAACATGGGAAGCTGGAAGCCCGAATTTTGAATTTCGAATTTGTTTTAATATCTATTTCGTATTCTCTAAAACTTTAACGAATTTTTGATTAACAAACTCAACGATTTCAAAGCGAGCGATGGCAACACTTTACGGAAAAGAATATTTTTATCTCTAGCGCACGAGACTATCTATCGGAAATTCTAAAGATATGCTGTTTTTAAATATTTTCTGATATTGCTATTGAATTGAATTTTATGTGGTTTAAGCTCGAAGAACATGACATTTAATAAATAAAGTTAGCTGAAAAATGTTATAACCACCCCTGTCAATAGCTACAGCTTTTAAATAATAATAAAAAAAAAACAGGTTTCATTATCCATTGGAATTGAATCCATTTTAAGCTATTGACAGGGGCTTTTCACCCAACATTATTAATCCCTTAACTGTTAAGTTATTTTGATGATTTGCGTACATAAATTGTAAATTTTTTTTATTGCAAAGATCAGTTAAGCTGTTGAAAAATTCTCATCTCATCACACCAACAGGCAGACTCTTGTTTTAGGAAACTATAAGAATTCTGTTGTCATTCCTTTCTTTCCATCAATTAGCTATAAAATCTCACGTATTTTACAGAAATTTAACTTTCGGGTCCTTTATTCTCCTATTAATAAAATTCCGAGTTCCATACTCGAGGACCCCGTTTCGGATATGAATTCCTGGGGTATTTACAGGATTCCTTGCCAGTGTGGTTTAATTTACATTGGTCAAACTAAAAAAGCCTTAAAATTTCGCGTTAAGAAACATGAAGCATATGTTAGAAAAAAGGAAACACAGAAGTCCTCTGTTTTCCAGCATTGTTGGTCCGAAAATCACACTTTTAATTTTTATGAAGCCAAAATTATTCAAAAAACATCTTCCATTGGTGAATTAGATTTTCTAGATGCGTTTCACATGCAAAAAACTCTTTCTGTTTTAATTAACGACCCTAATTCCAATCCATCTTTGCTTTTAGCTTTTAAGGAAATTATCTTTTAGTTCCCGTTTCATCAATAGATGGCGCTAGTAGTTTAATTCCCCTCCAGCCATTCTTATCTTATCTTATTTAACCACTATATCTTATCTCGTTCATTTACGCTTTGGCAGCTGAGGCTGATGGTTCGGTAAAACCATCGAAACTTGTCCTGTGAAAATTTGCAAATATAAAGCTGATTTTTGTTGTTTGACTTTCAAATTAATACTTGCTCGGCGTGTTATTCCATCTTAAACATACCAGCTGATCAAGCATAAACATCTGATTGAACAGAGTTTTACGCATCCGACCAGACGTTGATACACAAGTATTTGTTATCGGACCAAATACCTTGCAAAAGAGTAACTCATTTAATAACAAACCATATTACTTTCTTGTGACGGCTTTCTTGAGTTTGAATATCATAGTGTACTATGAGGTGATACTAAAAAGTGGGACATTTTTGTCGAATCAAAATGAGAACATCACTTTTGCTACTCTTATGCACGATTAATTTTTTTTGGCACATGAAAAACTGCGATACCTCCGGTTTCATGGTTTCATGGTTGAATCGAAGTGGTCACTCGAAGTTACAGTCTTCCTTCTTATTACTAATGAAGTAGACTCTCCAGGCAGACTGGGATTGGCCAGATCTTCTATTCTTCGCTTGAAATGGTTGAGCACCCATTGTACCCAGAGCTTGTTGCACCCAGTTTTTGGTGGAAAATGGCGCTACTCGAAACTTTATTCATAGACAGTATTTTGCAGTCTTAAGGATGGTGCCAGGCCGATTTTTCTCCGCAAGGCTGCCCAAATGAGCAATCGATTTGGTAAGGATTGTGCTAAAGATAAAGGGTGCTTGACCAAGTGTCGACATATTCTTCATGTTTATATGTTTTTATAAAACTGACTATGCTATCTGACACCGTGATCTGTATGCTGTGAAAGACTTATTATTTCAAATACATATGAACTTATAATGTCATGAAAACTGGATCGGTAAAAAAAGGTTAAAATTTAATTTCCCGAAATAAAATGGACTACCAATAAACAAATACAGAAATAAAATAGTGAAAAAGTAAACACGTAAAACACGCCAAATAATCGAGAATTTGCAACAAGAATGCAAGCTAAAATGCATCAAGAAGATTTTGAGATGCGAAACTAACGAACAAGTACTTGCTGCTATTCATTAGCGGGGAGATCTTTTATATCTTATCCATCACTCTAAGGGGAAGCGAACACACTGCTCTAGGCAATGGCCCATCTTAAAAGCGTTCCCTGAAAGCAAAACGCACCTTTTTTGGAGGGAGTTGTTAGACAAAAATACAGCCGTTTTCAAAGCATTTTGCTCAGAAGGGTCAGCCCATGATTGGGTTAAGTAGTAATTGTTTCTTAGGCTTGGACAGTACGTCGTCAACTCATTTCAACGTGTGTAAACAATACATTAACATTACGGCACCTGTATTAAACTTGAAATTCTTGTGTATAACAGAGATAATTTCCAACCGTTCATGAGTCCTAACAGGTACCAGAGATATCCTTTGTCACGATGTTTTCAAGAAGGAACTGAAGTACAATTCATTCAAAACAGAAACACCGAATAAAATCAGATTAGCTTTAATAGGCCGTTAGAGGTCTTCACTTAAAAATATTACAAGGCAACAGTTCACTTGACATTAAATGTAGAATAAAATTTAATCACGAAGATTTCACAATTTAATTTAACCTAACAGGAAATACAGTTTCCTAAGCGGGATGATAGCACGTTTAAATTTCACACACAGGTTACCATTTAGGCAACTGTTCCGCTGGATTCTTCACATAGGTAAGATTTACCATCAGCCATTCGCGAAATTCTGTAATTCATAATTCCGAGCTTTACGTTCTTTTTTTTTCCCTCGCTCACTACGGTTTCGAATAAACATAATAAGTTCCGAATAATGTTCTTTTCATAAAGAGACGCTTGCCGCTTAAAATCTACATGACTTTCTGGAAAGAACGAGCAATTGAAGTAAAGGTTAAGCGGCGCAAATTTTATATGACGCATTCTATACTATTTTCTGAGCAATAAAATTTCAAACTTTCTTTTTCTTCTTTAAGTACACACCTTCTTGCTCAACATGTGTGCTATTTTCTTGGAAGCTGCTAGCTTTCAATGAATTGTCGTTCAATGAAACGCAGGTGATTTCAACATTAATGTTCATATTCATCTATCTTTATTTAGATTCAGAGTGGGCTGCAAAATATATTTCAACAGATTGTGTGCCTTTTTGTATTTTCTATTACTCCTGTTTTATTTAAATATCTTCGAAACTTTATGTTGTTACCAAATTATTGATTAGTGATTATTGCCTTTATATTGATGGCCAAAGCTGAATTGAAAGTATCTTGAAGTTCTACATTCCCTTCACCAGTTAAATCATGAAATCGTATTCATAAAAATACTTAAATTTCTTAAAAATACGTAAAACGTTTCTGAAAAGACGTTCTGTAGCACGGTTTTATTTAGTAGTAAAAACTCAAAATATTTTTACCGATGGCCGGACATTTTCTCGAAGGCATTCGTCGGGAATGGCCGAACTAATCAACCCTTTAACGATTTTTGCCATTTAAAAGAAGGAGACAGACACATATTTACAGAAAAGTTGTATGCTAAGGTTGAACACATATCCTTTGTTTCGAACTGGCAATCAACCTTTTCTGATCAATATACTATCCAGGATGGCAGTATGCCCTCTTTGCTAAACCATCCAAAATGGCAGTATAATATAAGCAGAAATATTTCGATAATGAAACTCTGCATTATGTGTGTGTATGAATGCTCATCATCACTTATTTTTTTTAATAAATAAAGAACCCACACGAGGAATAAAAACACGTAAGAATTGTTAGTCTAATCTCACTGGAGAGAGGTAACAGGATGACATTGTAATGGCTTCTTTCGCACAGTTTTTGACAGGGATCTTGAGACATTGTAAGTCTTCATTGTTTTAGATGAATTCATATGTTATGCTTTGGCTTAATCAATTAGTCAAGTGTTACTTTTTCAGTTATGTTATTAGTGCAAATGGGCAATTTACTGAGAAGGACTATTAATTTCGTTTTGTCATTTTGCGTTGATTCAATAAAAGCGTTGTTTCACTTTTCAAATTGTTGCCACCAAACATTATCGCGCTGTATTGTATTTAAAGAAATTAAATAATGAAGAATCTGTATAAATGTATGTAGTCGTATGTTTCTCGCACTGTGATAAAACAACGGTACCTAGAACATCCAATTTTGAAGAGCGAAAGTTTCCACCTGAATATGGGCATCTGGAAGCCCAAATTTGAAATTTGGAAATTTTTAGTCCAAAGGGGCTTTGTCCCTGAAGGACTATTGTTTTCGTTTTGCCTTTTGCGTCGGAAACATTAAAAGTCTGAATCACTTTTCAAACTGTCGCCACAAAATATTGCAGCCCTGCATTATATTTAAAGAAATTAAATAATGAAGAATCTCCATAAATGTATGTATATTTCTCCAAATGTGATAAAACAATGGTACCTAGAGCCATCTAATTTTGAATAACGTACGTTTCCACCCGAATATGCGCATCTGGAAGCCCGAATTTGGATCTTGTTTCATTATCTATTTGATATTTTGTAAAACCTTAACGAATTTTTGATGAACAAACTCAAACGATTTAAAAGCGAGCAATGGCAACACTTTACGAAAAAAAAAAAAACCTTTTTATCTAAAGTGCGCGGAACTGTGTATCAGAAATTCCAAAGATAGATTCATTCCAATCCAAGGAATTATTATTACGGAGTGCCTAAGGTAAAGAACCCTCTACCTCCACATCATAGTTAATAAAATAAGAGAGCAGAAAAAGGACGAAATACATGAAAGACGTTAAGGAAAAATAAAAAGGAAGTCAACATGACTTGAGAAAAATTAAAGAGACAAAAAGAAATAGATTCATTTTAAAATTATTTTGCGATATTGCTCTTGAACGGAATTTTATGGTTTTAGTGCGAAGAGCATGATATTTAATAAATAAAGGTAACACACAAAACGTTAAAAAACGCCCCTTTTGACGTAATTTAAAATCCGAAACCTTTCAGATTTTTTGTTTATTATCGATTTCGTATTTTGTAAATCTTTAATTAATTTTTAATTAATGAACTCAAGGATTTCAAAGGGAGAGTTGACAACGTTGTACAGAAAAAATATTATTGTCTTAAGCGCGAGAGTCTGTGTATCGTAAATTCTAAAGATATGCTCATTTTAAAAGTTTTTTGCGATATTGATCTTGATCTGAATTTTATGGTTTAAGTGCGAAGAACATGATATTTAATGAAGGTAACACACACAATGTTAAAAAAACTCCCCTTTGGACGTAATTTAAAATCTGAAACCTTTCATATTTTTTCTGTTTTTATATTTTATTTTAAGTTTTCGCATGAGAAATTATTATTATTAATTCTGTTTCCTTAAATGAGAATTGCTTATGACAGAGAACTGAAACTTAATGCATTGATTATTGGAAGTTTTTTGTCGTAGTAAATATGACAAGCTAAGGCTAAATTTTATAATATACTATTCTTGTAAAAATTATTAAGAGCAGATTTAGACCTAAACATTAACATTTATATAAAATTAAATGATCTCTTTCAGTAAATGAGACAAATGCACGCTCATTAGAAACAAAAACCGTGATTAAATATACTGCACAATAATAACGAGTATTTTCTCTACCTATTACGGATTTTGTCCCTAATTTCCCAGAGGTTTATTATGAAAATTCTCATCTCAGTTTAAGACAGTTCCCACTTAAGGATTTTTAAAAGTGCTAATATTTTCAGACCATTTTTAGATTGTTTAAAATTAGCTTAAAAGTCAAAATTATAAAAGCAATAATTTCGCGTCTAACTATTTCAACTCACCAAAGGTGTTCCGAATGGTCTTGTGTGATTCTGAAATTCCGAAAATTATGACATGTAGCTCTTTACGCTAATAACTAGTTAACTTTTTTTCTGGCACACTTATTTTACAGTTAATTTTAAACGCCAGTAAACGTGTCAGGACTGAGTGTTCGGTGCATATTCATGGAAAACATCTTCGTGAACTCCTTAAGTCCTGAGCTGGAACAGGGAGCTGAATGCAGCTATGTTCTGGTGGTAGATACTGTGATTAAGTGGTAGAAGAACTGCACTTGAAAGGGATTTAAAATCCTCTTTTATTAGATCACAATTATTTACAACCGCTTCCCAACTCGGGAGGGATACAGAAAGTAAAAGACCACACTTGGGTTTAAGATGAACAATCAGATAAATTTAAAACTAAAGCTAAATAGAAATTAAATTACTCTTTGCTCACAGAGGTATACGCGAGGTTGGCCTCTAACTAAATGGTGCGTAGCAAGATTTACTAATACTGACGCACTTGGATTTATTTCAATAAGCAATCACGTAACAAGCACTATGGCTTAGAATTTAACTGCTAGCTGGTCAGGCGAACGTCGAATAGAATGATCGTGGTCTAAGACTAAAAGCTCTCTCACTCTGAGAGGTTTCTACCTCTTGCTTAAATAGAACTTGGCTCCACTTCAAATTAGCATAAGCTGAAAACGCGCGCTACTTCTAACGGGAAGTTGAAAATGAGAAGAGATAGAAAGATTTAAATTAAAATAAAACTTTGTTAGTTTAACTAAAACCTTGCAAACGGATGTACAAGTTATTAAGCAACAACAAAACTTTTAAAGCTGACAAATAATTCTATTAAGGGCATCAACTTAATCAAAACTTAAATTTCTGATATTTGCAATTCCGAACACTTATAATAATTACATATCATAGAACTTCAGAGTTAAGGAATGACTGAGACAACAAACTCATTAGGATATTTGAAAAAACTCAATGATTGGATTCTTCTTTTTTCCCGTAGAATACATGCGTATCAACCGCAAGCTAAATGTATTGTTACGTGCGTATGGGTTCATAATGTATTGAATGCACAAATCATTAAAAAGTTAATAAAATTTATTCCTTTCGCAAGAAATAAAACAAAATGCTGAAATATTTCCTCAGAGATATGCGTACAATATCACAATATTTGACAACAGTTATATTTAGAACTGCTAAAACGTTAGAGAGAACTCAATTCAGAATACAGAGAAACCAATTCTATCTCACAGTGAATTCGCTACAATCAGTAATAGCACTAGTAACCAACAAATCGTTGAAAAACAAGCTGAGATGTTTTAAATCTGGCTTTTATAAGCTTTTTCATCATCACGAGATTATTCTCTTATTTTCTGGATTTTTCTGGATAGCAAAAGCAATTAGGAGATATTTATTTATTAAATATTAAATGCAGGCGCTCTTTTATTTATATTTTTCTGGCGTAGCTTTCTTTTCAGATTCGTCATTCCTGCGTTGCACAGGAAAATAAAACAATTTTAATTACAATTCTAAATAAATAGGTAAATAAATACAAAATCCTAGAGTCGCCCAGATGGTATAGTGGTTAGGGGAGCCTACTACGGTACCGAAGGGCCCGGGTTCGAATCCCGGAGAAGACATGGATGTTTATAAATGTATAGTGTCGGTGCGGCATGGCGGCACTTTAAATATGCGACGAGCCGAATGTCTTCTCGTGTGGAGGGGTGGGAGATTCCCTCCCCCCCGGGGTGCTCTCCCTCAAAATTGGGGGTGGAAAATAGAAGTCCAACCTCTCTTCGGAGTAGGCTCTGGTAATCATTCTTCCATATGGTGGTCATGCACACGAGAACAATACAAAATCCGTAACTGTATTATGTAACACATTGTAGAAATTTTTATTCTTTGTTTATTGCATTTTTCGAAAAACATTAAAGAATCAAATTATTTTTTTTGCATAAAGAAATTTTATTTTAGAAATTTAGGCATACTTTCATTTTTACACAATTTGTTAACTTTTCCAAAACAACACCCTCCCTTTTTAATAGTTTTTAAATAAGAAGAAAAAAAGGACATTTTAAAATAAAGAAAATATTATACCCCAAAAATAATGACACTTACTATAAAAGACTGATGAAATGTAATTGTGTGTAGTTATAATTACAGCAATTAACATGACAAAAATGTCATACATGAAAAGGAAACCAAAATTACGCCCTCACGCTCAGATTTTTAGAAAATAAGCTTCGCTAAACAATGACTCATTGAGTAAAAAAATGGTATGTTAGTATACAGTATGTAATTGTTTTTCCATTAATTTAATTGGCTAAATATTTGCCAAAATAATATTGCTATCTCTGTGCTATACACATTCACGTAAGCTAATTTCCTAGCTTTTTGGAGGAGAGGAGAATTCACGTGATATGGGTTTGTAGTCTTCCTGTTCGTCTGGCATACATAACTAGGCCAGATGAACAGACAGAATTAAGGTTTTACTGAGATTAATAACAGCACTTACAGCCAAGTAGTAAGCAGAAGCTGAAGCTGTAAATAGCTGAAGGGAAAAAACAGAGATATGGCGAAACTCTGCTTAAATGCGAGGAATAGGCACATCACCAAAATCGTTTGCAGAGCGAAGTATCTGAAGAGAAGCTCAATATAAAGGCGAGGCTTCGAACTGAAATATTGAAGCCTATAACTGACACTGTTCAGAACCTCCAGTTTTTACGGTTGTTCAAAGCGAAGAGTAAGAACTTCTGGGAACTCAGAGAAAAATTACTTTTAGTGCTTCACAAAAGTATTTGTCGGAAACTTTTAAAATGACGCCAAACAAGTGAGAAATTGCCAAATTTCGTCAACGCTGCGTTACAATTACCTTGTGGGCCTGCTAAGAAAATTTCTATTCATATCTTTAGTTCTTGAATTATTCTTATCATTTAAACGCCCGTCATCTCAGGAGATCTGCAATATAATGTAAGAAGTAAATCCTAGATCTGCAATATAAAGGATTCCAAAAATTTAGCCACGTATTCAAAATTAAACAAAAACGCGCAATAAATACGCATAAAAGTAACATTTAAATTAGTAAGTAAAAACAATAAATGGCATAAAAATAACTAATTAAAATATGGGAAAAGAAAACAAATATTTACAAAAATTTACGGCAATAATTTTTAGACCATATAAAATCAACGAAAGACTTAAAAGTATGTAATTAACTTAACAAGAAGGTAATTTTGCTTCGCTTAGAAAGAAAAATAAACAATACGCATAACTGAAGTTTTAATGTAAATATATAATGCGTCCATAAAAGTTTAAGACTAATTAGTACAAAACTGAAAGTTGATGAAAACAACACCCATACTTCTTGGCCTTTACTATGTAATTTTTATTAATTTATACATTTTTTCGAAAGTTTATATAGCCGCTTGATTTCTTCGTAGAATTCATATTTTGGATTACTGTTTAAGTCATTAGTAACAGTTTAATGAATCTCTTCAGTGTTATTAAATTTAACCTTTGAGTTCAGACTTCGCCTTCTAGACGGTATAGTGGTTCGGCGAGCCTAATGCGGTGCCGAAGGCCCTGGGTTTGGATCCCGGTTTGGTTCATCCCTTCATAGGAGGTAACTGCGGCATACCGATTAGGTGCTTTTATAATAAATTGGCCACCACATCCAGCCTTAGTAAATCGCCAAGTGCAATCGTGTAAGTGCCCGTCGATGGGGAAAAAATCCAGACTAACTTTAAGAAAGAACTCTGGAGCTTCCAAATCTGCTGAATAAGAGGATTGTTGAGAATTAAGAAATTTTTCCTGCCATGGAACTGCTTCACGTGAATGTAATTATGTGCTTCACAAAAATGTAATTATGTTATTTGTTCTATTACGTTATTACAACAGAAACCAGTTATTTGATTGAGTTTTTTCAGGTCTAATGAGCTGAATTCTCTTCAAAGATGAGTTTTTTTCTAACGAAATTTCTTTCTAATGAAAAGGCCCAGCAACATGATCTTTATTCGAGAATACTAAGCCTTAATTACTATGGTTCTAAGTGGTCGTAGTGAACCTTTTCACACCAAGCAGATGAGTGTCATTTTGTCCCAAGATCCTACACAAACCACCAAGTTATATCTTGAATCACAGTGTATTGTGGGAAAAAAAAAGCTTTGAGCCTATCTTACTACGCTCGGCCGTAGTCTTAAGTGCCTGTTAATATTCGCCGGTGAGATTTCCTTCTGGGCCAACTCGGTTACAGCCTGTCTATCATAAAAAAAGTTCTCGCCAGTTAGGCTGCAGCTGTCTGTTGCCGTAGAAACGAGCCTTGACCCATTTTCTTTAGGGGTGCCTTGAAGATTTACCTTTCAGTTTGCCCTCCTGGCGCATTTAAAGATGATTTAGCAACCCTTGGTTCTCACCTATTTGAAATATACTAGCCCTGTTGCTATAGCGACCGCCACCCGCCAGATATTGTGGCGGGGTTGTTCTTCTCGTAGACAGTTAGTAGTTATTTCTGTACAACTTCCTCTAAATTTTAGTTAGTTAGAATTAGACTAGTTCCTTATTTTCTGTCTTAAATTAAAGCCCAAGCGGAGGCTTTTCTGTAAGCCCGATACGTGCCAACTGTCAGATATTTCTTTGAGTGAATAAAAGCGTATTTTAACCTTTCCTTGGATTTTGTCTTTGTAGTTGTAAGAAGATTCACGAATCGTCGCTAGACCCTTCCCCAAAATTCTAGTTGCCAAGAACGCGTAATTTAACTAGAATTTTATAAATGGATTAATTGATATTTGACTAATATGCTCTCATGTGTCAGGATTAATTAAATTATTAATATGACAAGACATATATGAAACGTTCACAGATATAATGAACTACGAAGAATTATAACACAGAAACAAATTTTATGCATCAACTACTTGTTTAACAATAAGCAAGAGAAATGTTTTTAGAATCACAAAGGAAACTCATAAATATTTGGAAAATACATCTAGGATTTGTTTAATTTTGGAAAATGATGCTTCAAGTTTACAAGAACACAGGAAAACAAAATTAACAGACCTTCTTTTAATCATTAATGATTAAAAACAAACATCGCAGACTTTAGTTCGATAATTACTACTTCGGAATAGATTAAAATGTTTTCTCGTTACAGATGAAGAAACATCTACTAATCGTTAGAGAACTAAAGAAACTAATCATTTCTTCATCATTATTATAAGAGATTACGTCTGTAATTATCGTATTGGAATGAGTTTCTCCAACGTTCAATTTAATTTTTATGATCATCAGTCAGGAATTTAAAATGGAATCGCTTTGGAATTTATTATCGAATCTAAACTGTATCACACGTTTTGCTGCTTGTAGATGCATTGACGCTTTATAGTTATCACTATTTACGTAATGGCATTTCTGCAAAAACTAAACTTGAAATTTTTTAATTTACTTTAAATTAATGCTATGGAGAATGATTCTTATTTGGGAACGAATATACCCTTAGCTGCGAAAAACAAAGTACTTTTTTCCTCCTTTCTGCATGCCTTCGTGGTGTAACTGGAAGCAAGCTCGATGCTCATTCGGAGGTTCGGAGTTCGAATCCCGGCATGCCACTGCCAATTTCACGACAGCCTCAAAAATCCTAATGACTCTACAGTGGCGCCAGAACTAAAAGGTAGTGGACGATAATTCGTCCACTACCTTTTATGCAATTGGGTACCCTCGTCCACAGAGGCGCCTTTAAAAGGGGAAGTACGTAAGGTATTTTCTCCCTCCTTTCCGCATTCCTTTGTGATGTAACTGGAAGCACACTCGACGTGTATTCGTGAGGTCCGGGCTTCGAATCCCGGCGAGAGCACTGCACATTTCTCACGTCTCCTGCTTTGATATGACGTAATGACTCTAAAGTGGCATCCGAACTAAAGGTGGTGGACCATAATTCGTAACCGCAGGATTTTGGAGTTTGGGTAGCCTCATCCCCAGAGGCGGCATTTAAAAGGGGAAGAATATAAGGTATTTTCTCCCTCCTTTCCGCATGCCTTTGTGGTGTAACTGGAAACATACTCGAGAGGTCCAGATTTCGATTACCGGAGAGGGCATTGTGCACTTTTCACGTCTCCTGATTTAAAAAAACTAATGACTCTACAAGTATAGATAATTGTACAAGTAAAAAATAAGTACGTATGATTTTCTTCATAAAGGTTCTCATATATTTACGTGTTAACATTGCGACGGACGACACTCCACCGATTACAGAGAATGCACAATCTTCTAGGCCAAGTGTTCGCTAAAGCAACTGGATAATGTTAATGATAATACAAATTTTTGCTGTGCTCAGGTGAGTACCTCTACACATTCTCTCTTAGCAAATCAGTCTATCAGCAATTTCCTTCCTAAATTTATTCGTGCGGCTGCGGACGTTAATAAGCAGTTTAAATATCCTATTAATAAGTCACCCAATGTTTTCGGATCAGGCTTTCAAACAACATGCCAATATGCTTTCGATAATAGTAATAGTGAAATATAATAATCAGTAAACGGCTGCAGGTGAAACTGATTTGGAAAATTCTAATCTGTGTAATGAAATACAGTTTTATTTGATTCATTTTGTTTAATTATAATAAAATCAATATGATAACCCATGTAATAAAAATATATGTTTTTACAGTGCTTCTTTGCCAAGTACATAGTTAGGAAGAATAAGAACACATTAAAAGACACCAATTTTAATATAACATTGGAAAAATGTGAATCGGTTTGAAGATTAAATGAGAATTTTATATGTGTATGAGCGTATGGGATAAAATTTCAGTTTTAATTTGTAACAATTCCTGATATCTTTTCTTTTAATTTCTTTTTTTAATCTTCTTTTTTTAGGTTTCTTCCCTTTGTTGTAACATAAAAAGCAATATATATATAATTTATATTCTGATGTATGTAATTATCTAATTAATCTGTATCTAATTAATGCACTGTTTCGTTGTAGAGACATCAGGATTTTCTGAAAGCAGGAGAAACTGAATAATAAGCAATGCCCTCGCCGGGATGCGAACCACGGTCCTCTCGAATCACGCGTCGAGACGCGTCTTCTTGGCATGCTTTCGTGGTGTAATGGACAGCACACTCCGCTCGTATGGAGAGGTCATAAAAAATCCTAATGTCTTTACAATTTTACCTGCATATAATTTCGTATTATTGATAAGTAGACAAAATACTTACTATTAAACTTTCTTCTAAAATTATGAAACTAATTATTTGAAACTTCTTTTCTTTTCTTTTTTTTTATGAACACTTAATTTTAATGGTTTACTTCACCTTCACGTCTTCTGCAAGTTTTATTTACACATTCCCGACGCGATTAGCGAAGCTGTACGTCGTTTAAATAGGTAATGAAAATCTGAAAATTACTGAAAGTTAAAACTGTAAATGTAATTGATTCTCGTATTTTTAATGCTACATACACAGGAGCCTTAAGTTAATGGCCATACAGTTTTAAATTCCATACTATTTTTACAAGTTAGTATATAAGGTATTTCTTCCGCCTTCTCAGCCTGCCTTCGTGGTATAACAGTCAGCACACTCGGCGCGTATTCGAGAGTTCCGAGGTTGGAGTCCTGGCGAGGGCATTGCTCATTCTTCATGTATAATGCTTGGAAATAACCTAATGTCTCTACAATGGCGCCCGAACTAAAAAAGGTAGTGGACAATGATTCTCCACCACAGGATTAGGCGATTAGGTCCCCTAATCCCCAGTCGCCCTTTAAAAAGGGAAGTATATAAGGTATTTCTCCTGCCTTTTTAGCGTGCCTTCGTGGTGTAATGGTCAGCACACTCGGTGCGTATTCGAGAGGTCCAAGGTTTGAGTCATTGTTCATTTTTCATGACTCCCGCTTCAAAAAATCCTAATGACTCTAAAAGTGTTTCACAAGAAAGTCAGAAAGGTTTTAGAAGAGGCAGAATTTGAGAAATAACAAGATTTTTTTAAACTTATTCTGAATATTCGGAAGGATATTTTTAATATAAAATTTATTTTTTGCTATATGCCCCTTTTTTAATATTTCGAAGATTAGTATCAGTATTTTGCTCAACAGTAATTTTATGTAGCGCAATTAGTGGTAACCCTTCTAAGTGTACTTCGAGTTGAATAAATTAGTCAAACCAAAATCGTTCACAAGACATGTGAAAAATGGTTAAATGTGAATGATACTTGCACTTTGTTTGAAAGTAAGAATTTCTTATTATTCTCAAGCTCTTCTCTAATAATGCGATCGTGAAGCAATCACAGCACGACGACACAGTTTTTTTAGTTTAAAAGATTGCGTTCAAGTGCTCAGGAATTTTATTTACTCTGAAATTCCTTTATTCATTTATCTAGACATTCATGTTCCATGCTTTCGAAAGTTCGGTATTCGCGTTATTGGTTCCAAATTCTTGAGATTTGCACCAACGGTATTTAATCAATTTTTTGTTGTTTAAAGAATTTATTCCTTCTTCAGTTTCACATTTCATTTTAAAATGGAGTTTACTTTTGATTAACTTTATAAGAAAATTCTAATTTCATTTCACAACATATACACTGCTCGATATTGAAAATGCAACAGAAAGAAGGAGTGGTAGGAAAGTGATGAAATTTGGAAAAAAGATAGAGACAGCAAGCAGTAGTAAGTGATCTTTACTTCAAAATGATAGTCAGAATATAGAGCGAGAACGGCGTAGGCTCAGTAGGATGTAGGACCACCGCGGACAGCGATGCACGAGGAAACACGTCTAGGCATAGAGTCAATAAGAGTGCGGATGGTGTCCTGAGGGATGGCTCTCCATTCCCTATAAACCATTTGCCACAGTTGGTGTTCTGAACGATGCAGGGTCAGAGTTTGCAAACGGCGTCCAATCACATCCCACACACGTTCGATTGGTGACAGGTCAGGAGAGTACGGTGTCCAGGGAAGCATCTGTATACCTTGCAGAGCATGTTGGCAGATGCGAGCACTGTGTGGTCGGGCCTTATTCTGCTGAAAAATTGCATTAGGCAGCCCCTGAAGGTAGGGGATTGCCACCGGCCGCAGTGCATTATCCAAGTATCGTTGGGCCGTCATAGCCGGCTGAATACGAAATAGAGGTGACCTGGAATCGTAGGCAATAGCGCCCCAAACCATTATGCCACGTTGTTACGCGGTGGGGCGTTCCACAGTTACTGCCGGATTAGATCTGTCTCCACGTCGACGCCACACACGTATGCGGCGACTGTCACTGGATAAACAGAAGCGTGATTCATCTGAGAACGGGATGTTTTGCCATTCTGTCATCCACATCGCTCCAGTCCGACACCATTCTAAACGTTGGCGTCTATGCTGTGGGGTCAATGACAGTCTTCTTAATGGACGCCGTGAGTGCAGGTCACGTTCAACCAATCGACAGGAAATGGTTCTTGTCGACACGGGAACATCCAGGGTATCTTGCACATGCTGCAGAATCGCGATACAAGTGACTTACGGGACCGCCACAGCTTGTCGGCGGATGCGACGATCCACGTGTGCTGACGTGCGTTGGCTGCACCTGCACCCCTCCTTCTTCCCACATTCCCTTGTTCCAACCATGTTCGACATAGCCGATGCACCGTGCTCGCATCCATGTGGGTATTAGCTGCGATTTGACGTAAGGACCAACCCGCCCTTCTCAATATAATCACCATACCCCTCGTAAAATCGTCTACCTGCTGGAAGTGCCTTCGTTGACGGCGGCCTGGCATTCTCTCTTATTACACGTATCCTCCGCGACAAAGATCAACTTTCTTCGATAATTCATCTGGCAGAAATAACGACACGAATATTGCCCATTCTGCACGTTCCTTTCCTTATATCTTACTTCACGTGCGTCGGACAGCTGCGCATTTCACATCATTCGCATAACTCAGTGACGTGCGTCTACTCTAAAATTTGCATACATTTCTGATCACTCCTTCTTGGTGTTGCATTTTCAATGTCGAGCAGTGTATTTAATATAAAAATATATATTATTGAAAAAATTGCTGATTTTATAATGACAATTTGATTTTTTCATTAATTTTACGTTAGTATAAAACATTTATTGCCTGTTACGATGGCTGATTAAAATGTTATATAAGGGTGCATCCCATAACGAATGCAAGCCTTTTCGCGGTGTTTGTTATTGCAAAAACTACATTTCTATATTAGTCTACGGGAATTCTTTATTTCCCACAGATTAATAACGGAATAGTTTTAGCTCTTGAGTCTGGTGAAAAAAATATGTGAAAAAGAAAAGTCTGTGTTTAAAAAGGGAAAAAGATAAACTTGTAATTAGAGAAAACAAAAACATCACAAATAAAACTTCGCGTTGCACCCTATACATCATCACATGCTGAAGACAGACTGCCACCGAATGACTTTTAATATCAGATGTTTCTTTCATTTTGAATCCTGTTTGACTCTTTTTAAAATGTGATGTAAATATGAACTTAAAGCTTTTGGAAAGTCTAGTTGCCGTTCTCGAACATTCCTGAATTCAAACATGCGGCGCTGATAGACAAGAAGTTTGGCCATCCTGTGATATTATAGCCTTGTTTCATCATTGTATTCTAAAAAAGAGGAATGAAAACAAAATTTTAATCCTTCGGATCGAATTCCCGTTTAAATCCCATTGATGTCATGATTTTACTGTCACGTATTTGATTGTTTGTTCTGCTAATCAGTTTTAAACTAGAATGTAATTATTCCTTTTCAAGAAAATAAAAAGTTAAACTGCGTAAAAACACAAATGCTGTAAGTCAAGAAAGTATTAGAGAAGAGATTTCCATTTAGCTAATTGTTCAGAGAAACTTTAAGTTCAATACGTATTACATTATGAGATCTGATTGAAGTTAATACTGCTAAGATTTCATTTTTAGAGCGTTACGTACAAAACGAGCTGGAGTCTAGGAATTTTAAAAATGATGACGTATATTGCAGAATTTATTTTCGCTAAATACGATCCTTAGTTAGTCACTTACCTTTAGGCTGGTTTGTTGAGGAGAAAAGGGGTTAAATATTGAAATCAGTTGATCCTATTGATTCTGTTCTCTTGAAATTTATTAGACATTTGGAATTCAATGAATACATAATAATTTGCAATGATTGCTTCAAAATTCCACATAGAAAATGTTTTAAAAATTTAATATAAAAGCAATTTTTTATAGATGTTTTGCACATATTTTAAAAACCAAATAGCAGAATTTGGATTTTTGCATCATTGGTGGACAGATCGGATACTAACGTTCTAAATGAAGGTTTTTAATATAATTTACCTTTTTTTCTTTCTTTTCCCCATAGTTTTCCAAAAAAAGAAAAATGCACGGATGTTGGCAATAGGGGCTCTTATATGTATGTGCAAAATAAAGGTAGGCAAATTTCGTCCAACTAAATTATTATCTTTATCTAAAGCAAAGATACTCAATTACGACTCCAGAATTTAATTGGTTTGTGAATGTAAATTCGTATTAAGCGTATAACGTAACTTTTATTTAATGCCTTTTACGCCTGATGTATTAGTTACTTATATTATTGTTTCATTTCTGGAAGACCCCCCTCAAAATGTCAGTGTAAATCCTCGACAACAAAATTTTTGTAAAATTGTTACTGTAAGTCGCAGGTTACGAATGCTGCGTGAATTTCCATACATACTCAGAGAAATTCGCTTTTCCCCCCTCGATAAATCTACTGTCCTAACAATGTGTTAGTATTTTGTTGTGACTTGTCTCACTTGTCTGACAGTAACCAGTATCAGAACCGGTATTCCGGTACCCAGTATTTCTGTGTCGGCAGGTACCCACTGAAGTACTATAGGCTCAAACTCCAGTGAGTACCTGCCCACACCGGAATCCTGGGCAATGAAATTGCATATGCAACAGCCAAAAGAGCAGCAACTGACCCTCACGTTCGCACACTTGATGTGCCTCTTCTGAGCTCGTTCTTAAAAGCCGAGCTTTAGGGAGAATTATTGAAGCGTTGGCAACATTTGTGGGAGACAGAGACTACTGTCTCCCACAGACTCCAGTGGGTACCTCTACCCACACCGGAATCCTGGGCAATGAAATTGCAGATGCAACAGCAACTGAACCCCACGTTCGCACACTTGCTGTGCCTCTCCTGGGCTCGTTCTTAAAAGCAGAGACACCTGGCAGAAGAATCTACAGATTACTCCTCAAAGTCTATCGGCTTCTAAGAAGTGGCCCGCCTCACTTTACCCAGTTTCTAACAGGGCATGGTCCCTTCATGACTTGCCTGCATCACTTCAGAGGGCGCAAAAAAGACCAGTGTCTCATGCGGGACGGTAGGACATCCAGACGACTATGTGTTCGTTTGCAGAGAGACTTCAGAACATCATCTTAGACAACCAGTAGCGGACCATATCCATGCATGGGCCGAAGTTACTTCGAAAAATCGCTATGCTTTGAAACGCATATGTTACTGTGTTAATATCGCACGTAATATCTCAGACAAGCTGGAATTATTTTCAGCTGCCATCCTCGTCACGAGCCCAGCCTCCGTATTTCTGCACTTGTAGTTAATTTATTTTAAATTAGCTTTTCTGTTCTTTTTTTATGACTATTTACTTGAATTGTAAACCTTGAGTTATGTATTTTGCCTTATTTAATGTCTTATTTTTACTTTTTTCACTCACTTTGTTAATTGCTCATATTCATAATTAATGTGTACTGCTCAGCTGATTATAACTCAGTTATACCTGTCTTTTAACTATCCACAGTACCTACTTGTTGTTCATGTTGTGAGTGCTTACTGACAACACTTAAGTTGTATTATCTATCTCTGTAAATATGAAACTGAAATTTTCTCCTCATCCGCATTGCACCCTTCTTCCATCACTACAGCATTGACTTGCCCAACATTTGTTTGCATCCCCAACACTCGTCTTGAGTATAATATGCACCAAAGTTTGTTATGTGGACCAAGTTATTTTCGTCAGCGAGGCTACCTAGGCGATATGCTAGCTGCTTCGTTGGTGGTGGAAAGAAAAGAAAGAAAAGTGACATCAGAACAAGCTCACGAAATTCATCGTGGCAAGGAGTACAAGATTACGCCTATCGTTAGCAATAGCCTTGAGCACCATACAGATGACAATACGACTTTGCTCAGTTCCGCTCCCAATTTTGAAGGAGAGTACCCCCCCTCGGAGGACGTGTTCGAGGGTCTCCCACTTCTCTTTCC
>KK114726.1:455829-469414 GCA_000611955.2 Stegodyphus mimosarum
CACACACACGCACGCACGCACGCACGCACGCACGCGCGCACACACTCGCACACGCACACGCACGCGTACACGCACACACGCACACGCACACACACACACACGCGCACGTACGCACAGATATATATACAGAACACACACACAGATATATATACAGAAAGCTAGAGAGACAGAGAGTTAAGCTTGGATCATAAATATCAGGAACAATTAACGAAAAAATAATCTTAATAAAAAACGCTTTCAGATATAGAATGGTATGTGGAGTTACGAACACTAAAGTTGGCAATATATGATTTTGAAAGGTGTTTTGAGGTAACCTAATAAGCTATACATTTAACAGTCAGAAACTTCTGGAAATACCATTTTAATACTTCTCATTGCTTTATTCTCATTAACAAAGCCTGGCAGTAAGAAACTTACAGGACCATAAATTCATCCCAGGGAAAATTATGGCCATTTTCGGTTGCGTGTAGAGACACTGAGCGTTTTAACACTTAGAACTTCCTTTGCTACGTATGATATTTTGTCTGTAAATAAAATCTTAGGCTAGGAAGTTAACAACGAAGACGCGGAAAATTTATAGACATGAAAATGAACTGCGACAACTTCAGAACAGCAAGAGAAGACGATTTCGAAAACAATATGTTCCAATGTGGAAGAAAGAAAAATAATAATCTTGTGGGGACTCATTTAATTTATCTAAAAGTTAATTTTTATTTTAGAGCAGCTTTCCTTTGATTCTCGTTTTCAACTGACGCTTTCTTATCAGAATGTTAATAAGCCAGCGCACGTGTATGCAAATGAGGTAGAAAGAAGTAAGTAGTATTTGAAGGAACGTCTTGGAAGGGGATTTTAGAGCGTGTTAAGCCTGCTTAAACGGTCGCGGACACTTAGCCGACGGGACACTTAACCGACACCAGTTAGCCGTCAAGACATTTAGCCGACAGGGACACTTAGCCGACATGGACACTTAGCCGACAGGACATTTAGCCGACAGGACATTTAACCGACACGGACACTTAACCGACACGGACACTTAGCCGACAGGTCATTTAGCCGACACGGACAGTTAGCCGACAGGACATTTAGCCGACACGAACAGTTAGCCGACAGGACATTTGTCCAAGACAGAGGGTTACCCGTCTGAACATTTAGCTACGGAACATTTAGCTCACACGTACGAACTAATTATTTAATCTTACTATGAATTACGAAATTTCTCGACTTAATCCGTAAATTCAATATTTAAGTAATATTTTCACTATCAGTAAAATTCATTTTTCGATTCTTAAAGATCTCATATGTGGTTATAATTATTGTGTTAATTTAGCATTGTGGGATATTTATCGTGCTGTTTGGTGTATATTGGCCAAATTAAAAAAGCGCTGAAATTTCTCGTCAAGGAATATGAATTAAATTTCGAAAGGAAAAAAGAATTTTTTTTACCTAAATACGGCGGTCACTTAATAATATTTTAATATGGGATCTTCAAAAATTATCCGTAAAGCTTTTTCATTTAATCAACTGGGTCCTTTTGAACACTTTCACATCATTAATAATTTTTCTTGTTTACTTAATGATATTAATTTTCCAATCTGGCTGTTCTTAATGCTTTCAAATTTGTATGAAATTAAATCGCGATTCTGTAATATTTTATTGACCACCCCTCTCGCTTAAAATACTTACTTACGTTAATGTTTATAACACTAAACTGTTGCATAATGTTTAATTTAGATTTCTAATATTCTTTAAGGTTTTGTTTTATTCAGAATTGAATACATTTCTCATTTTCTCATTTTTTCTCATTTTTGTTTTATTCAGAACTGAATACATTTCTCGTACCTAAATGTCCTGTCGGCTAAATGTCTTGTCGGCTAACTGGTGTCGGTTAAGTGTCCCGTCGGCTAAGTGGTTGTCGGCTAAGTGTCACGGACCCCTGCTTAAAGTCTACGTCGCTGTTTTGATTTACTAGCGATTAGATTTCTGTGGTACTGAGCTCTTCTAGCCATTAGGCTTGTTACGCCGAATTTTACGAGTCAAAGCCATACTGCGAGTTAAATTGTCCTGATAGATATTAAGCTAAACTTACTATATTTAATTTTGAGTGAATCGTTACTTTTTTGAGTTAAGTCAGAAGTGTTGATTTCTGTGAGCACGAGTCGATGCGAACTGTGATTATATTGAGTTAATAAAGGTTCTTTACACTCTTCTCTGGACTTTGCCATGCTTAAAAGTTGAGGATAATTCCTCATACAGTCTTCTAGTGTCTCGCTAGTTTATGCTTGTGAAAAACACGAGACGTTATAATCTTAGTTCTTTAATCCGTGAAATTGTGAAAAAAGGAGTGGGATGCATAGTTTTCATGTAACAATATCCCTCTGTCAAGCAGTAACAAGCTAGAGCATAAGTATTTTCAATGACAGTGGTGTGTCTCACTTTAAAAATACTTTGAAACTTAAGCAATAACAATATTGGACAAACTTTGAATAAAACGGAGGATCAATGAGTCTCAAACAGAGTCGAATTATTGACAAAGAAATTGTTATTGAAAAAACATATGTTATTGACAAAGAAAAGACAAAAGAAGATTACTCACTAAAGCCAAGTTACCTTATACTTTTATGAGAGAGAACTCTTCATTTAAACGATAACATTTCTGGTCATTTTTCACTTATGCCATCAGTTCTTATCCGTACAGTTACAGTAAAATTAAATTAAGGTTTCGTCTATTTTATTTGTTTAATATTACTTTTATCGTTTTCTTCCATGCAATGATTTCCAATGGATTTGAGTTATGAACTTGTAAAGTACTAGTATAAGATTTAAATAAACATTAACCTATGATCCAAGGACGAATCAATCAATTTTTTATTAATTCCTACTAGGAAAATTGGAACGAGACAAATTAATTAGAAGTGAATTAAATTCCTGAACAGAGGCTTCACTATATACACTGGTTATCATAAATTAAGGAAAAAGCACAAAAATCACTGAAAAAGTTACATGTAGAATTTTATGAAACTTACCCACAATATACATCATGTAGTAAGGTATCAAATAACATAAAAAGAAATTACCAGACAATTATAGAAATTAGCACATGTATAAAATTAACAAATTATAGGTGTCAGTTTGCCATAGGAAAAGTACCTTCAATATGGAATATGATCGCCTCTAGAAGCAATACACCTCACACGGCGTGTGGTGTGATGCTTTAAATTATGCGGTCTATAAGTTCCATACGAAGCGAGGGCCATTGCTCTTGCAAAGCAGTTGCAAGCGCGGCAAGGGTCTAAGGGGGTGGACTGAGAGCAGCTAGACGTTTTCCTAAAGGATCCCAAACATGCTCGGTAGGATTCAAGTCCGAGGATCGAGCTGGCCACTCCATGCGCATAATTACTTCCTGTTGAATATAATCATCTACGATGCAAGCCTTGTGTGGTCATGCGTTGTCGTACTGTAACAGGACAGCATCACCTGTTACGCCGGCATATGGGCGCACATAAGCATTAAGGATGTCATCTCCATAAACATGAGTATTCACGGTTCCCATTGGACATAAAGGTCATGTGCGTCCACCCAAAAAGATGCCACCCCAAACACAGACACTGCCTCTTCCGAATGCATCTCTTTCACATGTCTTTGACGGACGATAACGGTTTCCAGGTTCTCTCCATATCAAATAACAACTACTATCGCTTTCTAGACTAAACCTGGGAGTAAAGAGAACAGCTCTCCGTTGATCAGGCGTCTAGTGGACCTGTTGTTGTGTCCACTGCAAACGGTCCCTCCTATGGCGTGACGTGAGCGGCATGCAAATGGCAGTCGCCTTGCATACAGACAACCTTCGTGAAGCATTCTACGCACAGGTGACGTTGACACCAACCTTCCGGTGGCTGCGGCAAGGGAGGATCTAAGATTCGGAGTAGCGGTTCTATTCCTGCGTGCACATAATGTCAAATATCGGTCATCGGTGCTCGTCGTAGCAGTTGCCCGTCCTTGGCTGAACCTCCTAGATGCCGAATGTTTGGTTTGAAATTGCCTCCAAAATCTATGAACCACAGAAGGACTTACATTTAGCCATCTGGCCACTTCTGTTTGACTTTGTCCTGCCTCTAGTCTCCCGATGGCTCTTCATCGTAGTTCTGCAGGCAAATGATGCCTGGACGTCATGGTTACGAATTGGCTATCTCAGATTTCTGATGTCACTATCACAGTGAAATATGGGGGCTTGTTCTCAAAGATGGACTTTTATGCTCTTCGCTGGAGACATATTCCGAGTGCAGCGCCACTAATTTGCATATTGCAGTTTTACTCAGCTACTCTTACTTGGCAACATATTCAAATTTTACACGGTTTGGCTAATTTTTGAGAGAGTTATCGCTATTTTTGTGATTTTTCCTTGATTTATATACTGGTTATCATAAATCAAGGAATATATATATAATCATAAGCATGAATTCTTATTAGTCCTTCTTTCCTTTTGTTTATGTTGTTAATATATATATATATGTAATAATAAAAAGAAAGTCTGATGTAAATGACGAGCAGGAATTTTAACGTCGTAGCAGTGTTGATCCATAACGAATAGGAAATTGGAGGCGAAGGCATATTAAATCTTCATTTTTTATTTCAGCTTGTTGTGGCCACAATCAACTTGGCACATAAGATGTGCCTATTCCAAAATAGCTCACATTTTAGATAAATTTTCAGTAAGAAAGAAGAAAGCAGCAGACAGCAGTCCAACTAGACAGAAGCGTAAAGAGCAAGTGCGTTACGTTCAGAGTGAAATCCCAATTCACACTGAGTTAGTTTTGGTTTACAATGCATTTTGATTGGATAGTTATTACTTCTGTAAAATTATTATTGGTTACTTCACTTTTAGTTCCATTTACATCATCAGAATTATGTAAGTGCCATATGGCATGGATCAATCTAGAAATGACGCATTGCGTAGAGAGGTTATTATTTTTAGAATTGAGAAGAGAAATTTACGTTGTTAATTTAATCTTAGACATATTCTTTATTTTTCTTACATATATACACTCAAGAGCCAAAACATTATGACCACCTGTCAATAACGAGTTGGGCCACCTTTGGCGCGCAACACAGCTTCAACCCGCCTTGGCATGGATGCCACAAGTCCTTGATAGATGGCCGGAGACAGATTGTACCAGATATTGTAGCAACGGTCACGCAAATCCGAGATATTGCGAATTGGGGGTCTTTGACCTCTGAGCTGCCGTCCCATGACATCCCAAATATGTTCTATCGGATTGAAATCCGGTGAGTTAGGCGGCCAGGACATTAACTGGAAATCAGCATCATGTTCCTGGAACCACTCCAACACAATTGTAGCCTTGTGACACGGGGCGTTGTCCTGTTGGAACATTCCATTTCCAGCTGGAAAAACAGAGGCCATGTAAGGGTGCAACTGGTCCGCAATGATGTTCAGATACCCTGTAGCATTCATGGTCTGCTCTACCACAACCACGGGTCCCAGAGACGCCCAAGAGAACGTCCCCCAGAGCATAATACCTCCACCACCGGCCTGTGTATGACCTACTGTGCATTGAGGGAGCAAATGTTCTCCTGGAAGACGGCGTATCCTGACACGGCCATCGGTGTGATGAATGACAAACCGTGATTCATCTGACCAGGCAACTCTCTCCCACTGATCCATGGACCAGTCGCGATGTTCCCGGGCCCAGCGCAGGCGCAGTTGGCGATGACGCTTGGTCAGTAAAGGCACACGAGTGGGACGTTTGCTGCGTAGCCCCATATCCAACAGTGTCCGCTGAACAGTGTGCTCCGATACGTTTCTACTTGACTCTGCATTGTATTCGGCTGTCAGCTGAGCCACTGTCTGGCTCCGGTTTTGCTTCACCATGCGAGACAGTCTCCGACGACCTTTCTCTTTGATAGCGTGTGGACGTCCAACACCATGTCGTCTACTGTTGGTTTCACCGTCATTCATCCACTTTTCATACGTACTAACAACTGTAGATCGCGAACAACCCACGAGTCGTGCAGTTTCGGAAATACTTGTTCCGAGCCTTCGAGCCATTACAATCTGCTCTCTATCAAAGTCGCTTAGATCAGCAGCCTTTCCCATCGCACACAGAAGTAAGTGAAAGAATGATGCTTCAGACTCTCCAGCAGCAGTTAAATACCACTTCCACCTGATCACGTGCCTTCCACGTCATCCATTCGCGTTCATCGCAAAATGTAGAGCTGGTCATAATGTTTTGGCTCTTGAGTGTATATTGTGTGTATGTGTGATGAAACACTGAGGTAGACTTGGGGGAAAATATAGCTCAATAAAGATAATAGTAGACTTCTTATCTTTAACGTATTTGAATGAATTAAACAGTAGGTTACTGTTGTGATGTAAGATGGTTTCTTGAAATCACTCTAATATGTTAGATGGTGGTGGGCTATTTCCAATAATGAGTTTGGTTTAATTTTCACAATCATTCTAATAAATGAAAAGATCATTAGAAACATTTTAAATGAACATAAAACACCAAATTAAGCGATTAGAAAACACTCAATTTTCGACAAATTGTTCAGCTTATCATTTATCATACACAGCTACTTTTATCCTTATTTAAAATAAACAATAATGCAAACGACTGTGGGAAATTTGTTGCAAGATTTAACTTTTATAATAGCAGGAAACATGTTGCTTTATTACGATAAATTGTAGAATAAAAGAATAAAATAAACCAAACTAAGGAGTACATCAGAAATATAATTTAAAAATAATAAAAAAAGAAAAATCTGAAAGGTTTCAGATTTTAAATTACATCCATAGGGGCGTTATTTTTAACATTTTGTGTGTTACCTTTATTTATTAAATATCATGTTCTTCGCACTTAAACCATAAAATTCAGTTCAAAAGCAATATCGCAAAATAATCTTAAATTGAGCATGTCTTCAGAATTTCCGCTACACAGTCTCATGCCCTGGAGATAAAAATGTTTTTTTTTCTATACAACGTTGCCATTGCTCGCTTTGAAATCCTTGAGTTTGTTAATCAAACATTCGGTAAAGTTTTACAAAATATGAAATCGATAATAAAACAAATTCCAAATTTTAATTTGGGCTTCCAGATGCCCATATTTGGGTAGAAGCGATCAATATTCAAAGTTGGATGGTTCTAGGTAGTATCGTAGTTTTATCACAATGCGAGAAACATACTTACGTTTATGCCGATTCGTCAATTTTTAATTTTATTAAATATAATACAGGACGATAATATTTGGTGGCAACAATTTGAAAAGTGAAACAACGCTTTTAGTGAATCGACTCAAAATGCCTAAACGAAATTAATAGTTCTTCTAGGCAAATTGCCCCTTTGCACTAATAATCGTCTTGTTAAATCAAAGAAAGAGTTTAACTAGCGTGTACTGTAGAGAAGTTAGATTTTTTTCGACATCAGGGAGCTGAAGAAATGAGCAATGGCGTCGCCGGGATTCAAACCTCGGACCTCCCGAATAGACGCCGAGTGTGCTAACCATTACACCACAACGGCTTGCTAAGAAGGTGGGAGAAATACCTTATAGTACTCCTTTATACAGACTTTTACAAAGTGTATGGCGCTTTTTAGCTCATTTTATGATATTTGTGTGAATTTTGACAAACGCAAATGACATTGCAAATAAGCTGGAGAGATATTTGGAGCATATTCCTAGTGAAATTCCTATGTGATTGCAAGGTCAAACTCCTTCGTAATATAAAGTAATCTTTCATTATAGCTACCAATCAGGAATTGAGAAAATCTTCCATCTTATAATCACAGACTATTAGGACATCTTCATCCTATCACTTCGTGGAATTAGCGATCATTTTCTTCTGTTACCAAACTGAATTAATGATCTTCGGGTGACATTTTCCTTCCCAGTCTCATATAGAGTGAAGGTTGTTAGATTAATCTATCATCTGCCTGAATAAATGATCTAAAGTTTCACTTTGATTTAGCATTTAGCTAGTATGTAGCAAGTTTGTAATGAAAGACTGTCATCTGAACACAGGTCTAAGATTCAAATTTCTGAGACTTTAACTTAATGATCCTTAAAAGACTTAAATACAGAATATCGTAATAAAACCTCTCAATTTCTTCTCAGTGAAATAATCTAAAGTTGTAGAAAGGTGAGCCAATCTTGCTTTTGGATATAGACATTGTCTTTTACATTTTATACCTCATTGATATCAATTTTTGAAATATTTCAGCCGGTTTTAGATCAAATCTAAAAGTCTGAACTGAAAAAAAATACCGTAGAAATTTTTATAATTGATTATAAAAGAAATGAAAATCAACTTCATTTGAAAGTAAACTTTATTTTCCCCTTAAATCAGAACCATCAGGACATCACTCTTGAATAATATGACGTAGAATGAATCATATTTATATATCTGTGCATAAATTGAGTTTTAGCCTTGAAACTGATTCGATTCTGAAACAGATGCATGTAAAGGCGAATATATATATATATATATATTTTTGCATGTCTAGTTTTACACAGTCTTGTTTATTAGTTCGTGGCCTATGAAAAGCGTGCACCCCAAAACGCACTAATAAATCACAAAAGAATATCACTAATTGACATTTAAAAAGAAACCGCCTGTTAAATTATGCACATTTTTTGCTGCACTTCATTTAAGCTTATTTCCTCGAATTTCATTTGAGATATATTCCTCATTCAACCAATTCGGTTCTCACAACAGCAAGGCAAAAATTCATAAAAACTCAAAACATATTTACTAAAAACTGTAAAATACAGAAAAACATAAAACACCAAATACAGTTAAAAATAGTTAAAAAAGCAATTTTTACAATTAAAACTAGAGCTTCTGCCCAGAACAAGCAATTCGGCCAACGGGCAAAAAGGTTGATTTTTTGGTGCACAGAACAGGAAGTTTATTTTTGGTCTCACTCGGTAAAAAAGCTGTCACTCTATAAGCTGTTTTCTCCCTCATTTCTGCATGCCTTGGTGGTGTAACGGTAGCGCACTCGGCGCGCATTCGAGATGTCTATGTTCGAGTCCCGGGGAGGGCATTTCTCATTTTTCATGTTCTCTTGTTTCCAAAAGTCCTGATGTCTCTCAAACTGAAGTTAGTGAAGAAACTGAATTAGTTTACTACGCTACTAGTTTCAAATGTTAACAAATGGTGGCTTCGTTAGGCTAAGTTCCACTTAAAAAACTTTTAAATTGTTGATAATTCTATAGCTATTGCATGAAGATTAAGCAAAGCCATAAAACCTTAACCAGAACATAAGAACAGCATAATGCAATCACTTTTAAAACAAAAGATGCATAATTTACCAACATATAAGAATAAAAAAACTGAGCTTACCGAGCCGGGTAACAGAGTGGGTAATATATACATACATAACGTTTAGTGCTGCTGATTGCGACTAAAAAGGGAGGTGCACAACTAGATGTTATAGCAGTCCCATACACAAAATTTTAAGTTTCTGAGGATACTCGTTTTTGAGTTATGTAAGATACATACGTACGTACGCACCGACGTCACGAAAAAGTCTCTTCTGAATCCATTTTAAATCAATTTCACAATACGTTTTCGGAAAAAGAATTCTTTATTGGGTCCGTACGTACAGATGGCACGCAAAAATATCGTTCAAGTTGATTCGAGAGCGTTAAAAATGGATAATTTCGTCGGAATAGGGTACCCGAAATTTTTCAAGTTTTACTGCGTACAAGGAAGAAAAAAATCTTATAAAGAGAATTAAAGCTTCTTGAATATAAAGTATTTCTCCCGTTTTCTTAGAATGCCTTCGTTGTGTAGTGGTCAGCATGCTCGGCGCGTATTCGAGAGGTGCGCGGTTCGAATTCCGGCGATGGGATTGGCTAATTTTTCATCTCTCCTGATTCTAAATAACATAATCACTCTACTGTGGCGCCCGAAATAAAAAGGGTGATGGATGATGATTTTCCACCACCAGGATTTGGCGATTGGGTCCCTTAATCCCCAGTCGCGCTTTAAACCGGGATGTATAAAAGGTATTACTCCCGGCTTCTTAGCATGCCTTCGTGGTGTTGTGGTCAGCACGCTCGGCGCATATTCGAGGGGTCCGTAGTGCGAGTCCCGGCTAGGGCATTGCTCATTTTTCAGCTCTTCCTTACTTCACAAATATCTTAATGTCTCTGCGAAGTATAGGCTCGGGAGAGTGTATAAAATGTTAGATTTTGTGATTTTCACAAAACCGATTTTTAAAATTTAAAAATAGCAAATCATGAGTTTTTGCGTCATTTAAAAAAATAGTGACTGAAAGTTTATGTCTGCGACCAATGATTGCGAAAGAAAGAGGTAAGCTGTAAGGCTGTAAAACTAATCTGTGGACACGATACTTATCACTGGCGTACAATATTACTTATTTTAAAACTTTTCGCATTACACTCATAATTTCTTGTAATTAAAAAAAACCTTCACATAGAGTGGTCTATTTTCAGCAACAGAGCTGACTTTATGGTGAGTAACAAATCTCGTTATGCTACAAATCTCAGGTGATTGATGAAGTGCGTCTTCGACGATCAATTATTGCGAAGGAAAAGCGTTGTTTAAGCATTTCTGTCCAGTTTGGCATTGCGTGAGATCGCTTCGCTTTACCCATAATTCATTAGGAGTCATTTCGACATATGGCTTCCGGATTTTCCTATTAAATTTTGCAAGAGGTGCTTCAGACACCTTATGAATAATTTTAGCTTTACGTTTGACTGGCTACGGCATACGTTAATTTGAAGTTTCGTTAATGTGATCCTCGACGAGCCAAATGATGATTTTCGACGATTTTGATCTTACTGTGGTCGTAATTACGAGGCTGTAAAACTAATGAGCGTTCTGTTCAAAATATTATTACCGTAAAATATTGTAGCAATTATTGGTAAATGAGGAACCCGGAGCATTTTTTACCAGGATTTGAAATGGGCAATGGAACAGCAAAAGACAGTGGTTTACGAACTCTTATGGAATACACTAAGTTCACTAATTCGACTTTATTATTGTTGCGTGCGTACGGTTTCGTTATGGATTGAATGCACAAGTCGTTAAAAAGTTAAAAAAAATTTATTCTTTCCACAAGAAATAGATCAAAATGCTGAAATATTTCTTCAGAGATATTCGCACAATGTTACAATATCTCAAACGTTTACGAAACCTCAATTCAAAACAGATAAATTAATTCTATCTCACAGCGAAATCGCTACAGCATGAAGTAAACAAACAGCAGTTCGCTTTAAACAGCTACAACTACAACAGCAACAACTGAGACGAGGTGTTTCAACTCGGCTTTTATAAGCTTTTTAATTATCAATAGAACAATCTCGAGTTTTCTAGATTTTTCTGGATGGCAACAGTAATTACGAGATATTTATTTATTAATCATTAAATGCACGCGCTCTTTTATTTTTATTTTCTTTTTTTTTCGACGTAGCTTTCTCTTCAAAAAATCGTCTGCGTTGCAGGGGAAATATAAAGCAATTTTAATTACAATTCTAAATAAATAGCCAAATAAATACAAAATCCGTAACATTATATATAGAACTCATTTAAAATATACATTTTAATTTCACTTTTATAAAGAATTCCGTACGGAGTTGTACAGAATTTCGTTGAGTAAATTTTTTTTCGTTGATTAAATTATGCGTGATTATTGAATTTATTAAGGTGATTATGCGAATAATTTCAATTAGTGTTTAGTTTAGTTTCTCGTCTGCTTTGAATTATGTGATAATAAAGTTTTAACATAAGGTAATCTAATATTCATCATTAAAAATTATTTACATGATTAAATAATTTAACTGCATACATATCATATTAAACCATTTAAAATTTACAGTATTTCTCAATGGTAATTAAAAAAATAATTTACGTTCATACGTTTAGTAAAGTAATAGCACGATAAATGAAATCATGTATTTGAAGTAATATATAGACTGTCAAGATAACAAGTTTAATTTCTTGTTATCTTTCTTGAGATAAAAAGCATTTTGATGATATTATAAAAGGAACGCATAGAGCTTTCGGAGAATATGCAAATGGAAGATAGATGCAAATGCAATACAGCTTTTGTATAAAGAAAACCTATTTCATAGTGCTGTAGTGCGGATTCGTATCAAGAAAACCGATTTCAAAAACAAAAAGCTGCCAGTCCACACCAATTAAGGTCTATCATTCATTTTCCAAATAATAATAATAAATTTATTACCATAGTAACAAAGTGAGCTATTTTAATACACTGGGCACTTATTGCTAATAATTAGCCCAAAAGCGCTATTAGTCTCAAAACGGTATTTTGTTGCGTTGCAGTATACACCAAGTATTATCGCCCTGTATTATATTTAAAAAATTAAATAATTAAGAATCTGCATAAATATTTCTCGCACTGTGAAAAAACGACGGTACCTAGCGCCATCAAATTTTGAATAATGTAATCCTTCATCCGAACATGGGCACCTGGATGCCCGAATTTTGAATTTCGAATTTGTTTTATTATCTATTTCATATTTTGTAAAACGTTAACGAATTTTTGGTCAACAAACGTAACGATTTCAAAGCGTATGGAACACCGTATGGAAAAAAAATTATCTTCAGCATGCGAGGCTGCCTATCGGAAATTCAAAAATATGCTGTTTTTGAATATTTTATTGTGTATTTCAAATTTTGTAAAACTTTAATGAATTTTCGATTAACAAAGTCAACGATTTCAAAGCGAGCAATGGAAACACTATATGGAAAAAAAATATCTCAAGCGCAGGAGACTGTCTACTGGAAATTCTAAAGATATGCTGTTTTTAAATATTTTTATCAAAAAGGGTCATTAACCCAAGTGCTCTCGAAACGTGTATGTTTATTTAAAGGAAGAAAACGACCCTTTAGACTTAATGTAAAATACGAAAGCTTTCAGATTATATATATATATATATATATATATATATAGTATTTTGATGGTAACATTATTATAAAAAAATACTTGTTTTTCATAGCTGTAGCTTCTATACAGTGATCTCACTTATATTTGCAAACAGAATGTTGAAGTTCCGGGACGATCAGATATTATATTACTAAGTATTTACTAAGAATATAAAAAGACTTCTTTAACCCCATATATGTATTTCGCTTCGTGTCTTTCCAATTCTGTTGAGAGACTAAATTTTGTGTTAAAAATAAGTTAATAAAAAAAATAGCAATAAGAAATTGTTTTATGAACATAATTAAAAAGAAAAGAAAAAAAATCTGAAAGGTTTCAGATTTTAGATTACGTCCAAAGGGGCGTTTATTTAACATTTTGTGTGTTACCTTTATTTGTTAAATACCATGTTCTTCGCACTTAAACCATAAAATTCAGTTCAACGGCAATATCGCAAAATAATTTTAAATTGAGCATATCTTTAGAAATTTCGGTACACGCTCTCACGCGCTGGAGATAAAAATGTTTTTCTGTACAACGTTGGTATTGCTGGCTTTGAAATCTTTGAGTTTGTTAATGAAAAATTCGTTAAAGTTTTAGAGAATATTGTTACGAATTTCACATTTATTTGGCTATTTATTTAGAACTGTAATT
>KK114726.1:469470-538847 GCA_000611955.2 Stegodyphus mimosarum
AGAAACATGGCATAAATTTTGCAGATTTTTCATTTTTTAAAATTTAATGCAGAGCGATAACATTTAGTGGCAACAATTTGAAAAGAGATACGCCGTTTTTGTGTTTCCGACGCAAAATCGCAAAACGAAAGTAATAGTCCTTCGGGACTAAATCCCTTTGGACTAAAAATAAATCTAGCTACTTTTCCAAGACTGCGATCATCTGTAAGTTTCTTTCAATTTCTGAATTTTACTATTTGTATAGCAAAGATCTGGCTTTATTAGATGGCAATGAAGGATAGTATTTTCTTTTAAAAGCAAAAATTAAATATTTATAGTATTTCCAGCTGGCTTATATACATCATAAATACATACATATATACGTCAGGATCTTAACGAGTCTTATTTAATTTATATATCATAAATATATAATATATAATAAGAAGACATTTCTTCTTGTAAAAAATTCTATTTTGATATTTTTTAATTTACGTACCATGTTTTGGCATTTGTAAATATTATAAAGAAAATTCTGTTTGGATTTCCTGATCTTTTCCTTTCGCAGAACAGGCATATTGCAGTCAAAAGTTTTACATTGCAAAGATAAGAGTTTACGAAATTTTTAAGATGCTAAGCTAGAATCAGAAGAATCTGACCTCGTGTTTATTAGTCCATAAGGCGTTAGCTCAGAAGGGCTATTAATTTAGTTCTGGCGTTTTGCGTTGCTTCACTTACTACGTTGATTCACTTTTTAAACTGTTGCCACTAAATATTACAGCCCTGTATTATATTTAAAGAAATTAAATAATGAAGAATCTGCATAAATGTATATATTTTTCTTTCATTGTGGCAAAAACAATGGTACCTAGAGCCTTCAAATTTGGAATAATGTAATCCTTCACTGAATAAGGGCATCTGGAAGCCCTAATTTGGAATTTGGAATTTGTTTTACTATCTATTTCATATTTTGTCAAACATTAAAGAATTTTTGATGAACAAACTCAACGATTTCAAAGCGAGGAATGGCAACACTGTACGAAAAAAAGCATTCTTATCTCCAGCGAGCGAGAATGTGTATCGGAAATTCTAAAGATATGCTCATTTTAAAATTATTTTGCGATATTGCTGTTGAACTGAATTTTATGGTTTAAGTGCGAAGAACATGATATTTAATTTGTCATGTTAGGTAACAAAGGTGATATTAGGTAACAAACAAAACGTTAAAAAACGTCCCCTTTGGGCGTTTATTTTTTATTTATTTATTTTGATTTCAGTTACCCACTTACTTCAAGTTAAATACTATCAGGAATGATCGATGACATAACATGTGTAAACAAAAAAAAAACCTATAGAAACATGTCTAAACCATTAAACTGTAGCAAGATCTCTAAACAAATTACAGAAACATTTCTAAGCAAGCTACATATCATGCAGCATTTTGTTATTATACGTAAACTAACTATATTTTTCTGAACATAATTCAAGCCAAACGAATTTTAGTGGTAGAAAAAAAGGCTATTTTAAAAGTTTAGATTACAATTTAAGACGTGAAGAAAAGTTTATCGTTAGCAGATTTTTAAATATAAAAAATTACGAAAAAGTATTAACGAATTACGGAAACATCTTGAAAATGTAAAACATGTTTAAAATTTGAAAAAGTTAATTCTGGACTAATTATGTAATATGTAGCACTAGAATAATCTTTTGTAATTACAACAAAGCTACAAATATTCCAAAAAATTACCGTTATATATACAGCTTTGAGCATAATTAGGTAAATACTTCTAGGATGCTTTAAGTTTCTTATAAATTAACACACTGTTTCGTTCTACCGGTTCGTGGATTTGGAGGGAAAATTAAGATATATTCTCACTTCGCGTACAGGCAGGATATATATAGCTCTTGACCTGCCTTCGAGTACATTCACAGGGAAACCGGTAAGAATTCGTTCTAGAATGTTTTCGCTTCGTCCATGGCATTACGCATATTTTTTCGCCAAATGGGCGATTTAGCGCTAAATCTGGCAACCATACCTTTCCTTTCTGGCAACCCTAACTGCACTTTGCGAGGAAGCTATCTTATCGCAACTAGGCATTTCGTAATAATACAGACATACAATTTATTCTGCTATAAAAAGGACTTACAACGTTTTGTTTAGTTCATTTTAGCCCCAAGCTGCTCAACGGATTGAACAAAATATATGCTGAAAATGTGCATCGCCATTTCTCAGAGATTTGTCAATACAAAATACAGTTCTTGTCGAAGGATTTTTCATAATCATCTGACAGAAATGTCATGTTGCATAGATGGCCGTCTAGTAATGTTTTAGGTATTTAAAGGCAAATTAGCTCACTTGCAGTACATTTTCATGCGTTACTTCTCAACATTCTCTCTTCTCTTTCATTAATCATGCATTCTTCCCATTTCATAAAAACTTTCACAAAGGCGGAACATTTTTCTAGTTCCCGAGAAACCACTAGAGGTTTTCTTTCGAAAAACCTTTTCACAGTGAACTCATGATGTTTTAAAATGCACCAGAGTCTCATCAACAGCATTAATTAAAATTTTTCTTGTAACTACAAATCAGATGCTGTTTAAATAAAATTTTCCAATTTTTCTGCTGACATGGTCAAGATCGCGCATTGAGAAGAAATAAATGGGTTTTAATACCCAATTCATTTTGATATTTAATCGGCTGTTCATTCGGAAAATACTGATTAAAAGCTTCAATCAAATCTTTCAAGTGCTGAATTAGTTCTTCAATAAATATTTCTCTCCTATTTCAGCCCCTTCTGAAAAGCGTTTTGCTGTTCGAAAGGCATCAAACTCGCTGGAGCGCACAAATATTGTCCAAAATTCTGTATTTTGCTTGATTCTAAGTTCTACATTTTCTATAAAAGCAACATTTTTTTTAGCGCAAACGGCGTTCTCGCATTGTGATAAAACGACGGTAGAGCCTTCAAATTTTGAATCACGTAATCCTCCACCGAATATAGGTATATGGAAGCCCTAATTTGGAATTTGATTTATTATCTATGCCATATTTTCTCAGATGGTAAAGAATTTTTGATTAAAAAACTCAACGATTTTAAAGCGAGGAATGGCAACACTGTGCGAAAAAAAAAAGGTACTTACGGAAAATCCTGTCGACCGCAAGACATGGCGCCAGTTACGCCAAACTAAAAAATCCATTTACTAAATACAAGAAAAAGCGTTCTATTCTTATTTTTCTTTCAAATTTATTATATTATCATTTATTTATATTTAATTTTTCATTAAAAATTTATATTATTTTTTCCATAATATCGCCATATCGAGACCATTAACACATTTTTTTGAGGCCGGTAAGATTGCATAACTTTGGAAATATTCAACAGCTTGCTCTTCTGTAGTAGGCAAGTCCCAGATTTTAATCATTTTTTTTTCGAAAATGCATGATAGGGGGAAAAATAGGAGTCTTTACTTAAGAATAATAACGAACTCATGTAATCAAGGTTACACCAAACACAGCGCATTTGAAGAAGGCTTCCATTCTTGGCAAAAAATCGCATAGTTTGGCGTCTTTAACTTAATAGGGAAAAATGGTCGACGGGTTTTTAAGTAAGTACCAAAAAACATTTTTATTTCCAGCGCGAGAGACTTGGTATCGGAAATTCTAAAGATATGCTCATTTTAAAGATATTTTGCGATATTGCCATTGAATTGAATTTTACGGTTACAGTGCGAAAAACACGATATTTAATAAATAAAGGTAACACACCAAACGTTAAAAAAAAGCTCCCTTTGGGCATAATGTAAAATCTGAAAGCTTTCAGAATTTTTTTCCGATCAGTAAATACTTTTACGTTTTTTTCTCCGGAGTTAAACCTAAGATGTTCAATGACATCTGTAAAAAATATTGCTTAAACAGGCAATTTTAAGTAGCCAATTTCTATCAAATAATCGACTTTTCATTTCGAAGTTGAGTTCTAAAAAAACTCTTCACCTGGCTCCATAGTTCAAAAATACAGGTTGTTATCTTTTCTCGAGGTAACTGTCTGTCATCAGTATGCAAAAGAAAAGATATATGTCTAATTCCCATGCCCTAGGTTATACTTTGAATAAACAATTATTAGTGGCTGAGACTTTATGAATTTAATGACTTTGACGACCTCATCGACAGCAATCGTAAAACCGAGGGTTAATATTTTTTGCAGAAATGCCTGTCTATGCATCATCCAGAGGTTACTAGAACAGGTTTTGGCGATAGTTTAAATAAGCTATTAATTATGGCATTCATGAACTTAGCTCCGTCGGTATGAATATCATTGCAGTTAGTTGTCTTGTAGTATTTATGTGTGTTATCATCGAAAAATAAATGATTGTTATCCTGATTGAATTTTCTTTTAATTTACGTTACAGTCCTAAGATGTCGTGTTTTTTGCTCTAATCTTATGGAAGATGATGTGTGATGTGATATTATAATAATGAATAAGTTCATCAATAAACAAAACATTTAAATAAAAAAACTTTCAATCAACTTATCTATCTATCTAAAGAAGAAAGTCTGTTTGTTCACTAATAACTCAGTCACTATTATAGCTACCGTCACCAAACTTTCTACAAATCTTTTCTGGGGCTTGGAAAAGGTCGACGTCCACTTTTCTTTCCAAAAAAAGTAACTAAATCAGAGATATTAATTAAAAACTCTGAAAACTCTAATTTTCGCTTCATTTTTCCTAGTGGCAACAGTCTCTCAAGCTGGAGATAAAAATGCTTTATTTCGAAAAGTGTTGCTACTGCTCGCTTTCAAATCGTAGAATTTCTTAAAAAATTTTTAAGTTTTACAAAATCTATGCATATAAAGAAGAACATCTGTTTTTGTGTTTGTTTTTTTGTTAGCGTTACTGATTTTTCATCAAGTATGATAATTTTTTTGCCACATTTAATCGACTAAAATTGAGTATAGGTGAAATATTGGATGGATCTTGAGCTTTTACTACAATTAAATTAAACAGACGAAAATCATTAAAAACTTCTTGCCATTATTGCTGATGTAATGAGAGAGAATTAGCTTATTTTTCTATCGCCATTTTTTATGTGGGTTCCATATCGCATCAGACTGAAAAATGTATGACTATGAATCGTATTTTTTTGCATCGTTGTTAGAGAAGGATTACAGCGATATGGTTCTGTCTGTTGTTAGACACATTACACATTAGACACATTACATACAATCTAACTCAGCTGGCATCCGATACTTCCGCTAGTATTTTATAAGACATTCTTCTTTCATCGACAAGGGAGTACAACTCCGCCTACTTGCAACTTCCTTTTATTTTCTTGTATATGGAATTTCCCTGTGTTTCTAGGTCTGTGGGATTCCCCATGTGTAGCGATCGATAAAGAAATGAGCCGGAGAATCACTCATAGCGAGATTCCGGCTGATTTCCCAGCGTGACTACGAACACCAAAATTTGTTTCGAAGTCGGTGTCACAATTTACGACGTCGAGCTGTCGCATTTGATCTACCTTCCAAATTAGTAAGCGGAAGCGAGGGTTAGTTCTTATTCTATTTTTTTTTTTAAATTTAGCAGCTGCTTTAATTTTTAAGTTAATTTCTTGAATACGAAGAAAAAAATTCGGAGAATTCTTGAGTGGTTTCTATGGAACCCCAGGATTCCATGGAACACAGTTTACGAAATGCTCTATTACAGGAAAGAAATAGTTTGAGTTATTCTTCAGTATTGAAGAACAGCGTATTGTGTATCATCTCATATTGTAAATTAAACGTACACTGCGGGGGAGGAGAGGGGCAGTTCTATTTCTCCCGTTCTACTGGGCCGATTGACGAAATTCAAACTGCATTTTTCATGTCTCGAAAGCGCGACTTAGGAAATGTATTCGATTTATATAGAGCATTGTTTAAATTTAGGTATTTTGACCCAAAATCGGACTTTTCCTGAAATGAGATGCCAGTGTTTTTCCATATTTCGATTCTACGACTCAAATTATGCCAAACTGCCAAGTTTTGTAAAAATCGCACGAACAGTTTTTCAAAAATTAGCTCTCAAAATTTTAGCTCCTCAATGTGAATTGAATTTGATATATATTTATTAATATCTCTTTTTATGAAACTTATTTGATTTCTTCTTACACAGTTCGAAATTTAGGTTCATTCCTAACAAAATTCGCCCATTTTTTATGATTTATTTTTAAAATTTGTATTTTTAAATGATTTTTATAAATTTTTCGAAAACAATTTTGAATTATAACCTATAAAATTTTTACAATCATCTTAAAATAGATTTGTTTCTAAGCATACCTGCAAAAAATTAGAGCTTTTTATTCAAAATTTCCGAAGATATATGCGAATTTATATGTTGGCGCCTTTTGAAATTTGGCATATTTGTTGAAAGCGATAAAAAATGTGGCTTACGCACTTTGTTAAAATGATTTGAAACTAGAACGATATGACTTTTTTTCCTCTTATCCAGAATGTAAAAAAGCAGAAAAGATATGATTTTTTTCCTTCGCTGCACAATGGAAGGGAAGGAAAATAGGTTGTTACATATTAAGAAGTTCGCCAAGTGAAGTATTCTTGGCTCAAACTGAAAAAAATTCACCAAGTTAAATTTATGAATTTCTCCGTAAATTTCGCACCAAAGTTTACAAAATTTAATATTTAGGCATAATTTGAGTAGTAGAATCGAAATATGGAAAAACAAATTGCTATGTTATTTAAAAAAAAGTCCGATTTTGTGTCAAAATACCTATGATAGAATGATGCTATATATAAATCTAATATATATCCTAAGTCGCGCTTTGGAGACATGAAAAACGCAATTTGAATTTCTTCAATTGGTTCAATAGAACGGGAGATATAGAACTGTCCTTTTTTTTGTGCAGTGTACATTCTTTGTCAAAAAAGGTCCAAGACGATTTTTTTTTTATTTCTGAGTTTACAGTATTAAAAAGGACCATATGTTGTTTTTATATTACCTGATATGCATTCTTACTTGACGTGACCTTGGCCATGTTTCCGCGCAAACTTAATAGGTGGCAGGACTGTGCTTAGCAACACAATGTTTGGACTGTTGTCGCATTCCTAAAGGTTGTGGGGTTTCACCTTCTTATTTATTTTCACAGTTCAATCCTTGAAATCCCAAACACTCGTAAGCGAATAATCGCTTACTAATTTTTAATTTTTATCTGTGTGAACAGAGACGTAAGACTCAAGAAGTGTTAACTACCCTTTATTGCTCAAAATAAATACGACACAATCAGCTCTTAACTCAGAGCGTACAGCAAAGCCTCCACTTGGGCCTTGAACTCAAATTAATATGAAATGAAACTTAACTAAGCTTAACTAAAGCTGACTGAAAGCTATAGCCGAAGCTGTGAAGATTCTAAGTAAGTGGCCCCTAAATCTTAATTAAGTCGGCGAAGTCAAACAAGGGCCCGGCCTAAAGTACGGCCGAGCGTAGCAATAGCTTAGGTAGCTAAAGGCAAACGCGCGCTAGTCAGGAACTCGGGCCCTCTAACGAAGTCGGTGAAATATCGACTTTAATACTACTCTTACTCATTTGCATTCACTGCGTTTCGCCAATTACATTCTGGTAGGAAAGTGTAAGCTGAAGGATAAAAGGGATAGGAAAGATGCATAAACTTAAAATAACTGTTATAAAATTAGGATAAACCTTACAAGGTGACACAATGGATGCTGATTGTGAGCAAAGAGTGAACATTAAGTTCGGCGTTATCTGAATATTAAGTTCAGTTAGATCCGGAAAACAGTTAGTGAAACTTGGAATATGATCAAGCCAGCATATGCAGATGATGCACTCGTATTTTCGAGTGGCACAAAAGGTTTCATGAAGGCAGAGATTCAGTGCAAGACGGTCCCAGAGCTGATACCGATGCAAACGTGGAGTGTGTAAGGCAGTTATTGCAAGAAGACATTCGTGTAAGTGTGGGTATGGTATCAGAAGACCTGAATTTAAATCGTGATGTGTGTCATTAAGATTTTAAGCGAAGATTTTGGGAAACGGAAACTTAATGCAAGAATCGTCCCTCACTCACTAACAGATAAACAGAAAAAGGAAAGACGAAGAATTTCTGCTGAAATATTAGACAGAACCAGACGTGATCCCACATTTGTGTCAAAAATTATTGTGATTTTTCTTGTTTCCTTGAGTTAAAAGGCGACAGAAAGGAAAACTTCAAGATTATTGCAGACATCCAACGGGCTGTGACAAACGAACTTGCAAGCATCGCAGTTGAAGATTTCTCTGCTTGCTTCCCAGACCTCCAGAAACGTTGGCAGTTGTGTATAGATAGCCAAGAGGAGTGCTGTGATAGCAGCCACGATCAATACTTGGTAAATGCGATTTTCTATTTTTTACGACCTTTGTCCTGGAACTATTCTGACAAAAGATGTATTTTAGTTTATATCAATTAGATGAAAAGTAAAATAAAAAATTAAATAATTAAGAATTGCGTTATTGCTTTTAGATCATTCAATTTGTTCATCAATCATCTTATTAAAATTGGAATATAAATTGAAGATCGTATATGTGTGAAGGCATGTGGAAGACAAAGGTTTTATGTTTTGCGCAGTGCAATACGTAACAAGGGGAACAACTGATAAATCCTGTTTCTAGATTATTCCCATTCTTCGTCTGCTGATTTTCGCTGCATAAACCGTTCTACAGATTTTACTTACGCTACGCCAGAACGTTATTTTACATGTTCGCTTAAAGCAATGGAACTTCTTGCATAAAAGAAGGTAGCGCAGTGTAACGTAACGTGACTCAAGAAATGAAAAAACTATTGTGTAGACGTTGTCTGCACTTTAGATAAAAAAAAATATAAATGTCATAAAATGTCTAAATATCTAAGAAACTAATAAAAATCTCTTTTTATCTTTTTCGAATTCAACGTTGATTAACTCTCATTGTCATTTTATTAAAGTTTAAATTAGTTGTCGTGAAAATGGCTAAACACGTTTTGTCTCTATTAATGCATGCTTTGTTCTTCTTCCAGAATAGCCAATGAATGGTCTTTCGACGAAAGTATCCACGAAAAATTCGGATGCCAGGTTTATTCTTTTGATCCTAGTATGGGATATGAAGATCATCTGCACAGCAAAGAAATTTGGTTCTACAATTTAGGCATCGGGGAGTTCGATGGCAAAATGTACGTAATGATCAAATGTAAATATAATATTTCTTTCTATTAATCTAAGGTATTTCTATTAATCTAAGGTATGGCCGGCGAAAATATTTTTCTCTATAATAAAGCCTAATATGAGAGTATTTTAAGTAAATTGGAAATTGCGGATAGTTTTACAATATTTTTTTATATTTGGCTGTATGCGCGAATATACAGAGAATATCCATTGCGGACAAAAATATTTGTAACTCTGTAACTTTCGAGGAGTCTGCGCATGCCCGTAGCCATGATGCTTGGTGTTCCGTGAAGCTGGTATTTATTGTTATATTTGTGCGCAAATAGTGTGATTTACACGCTAAAAATAAGTTCGTTTCATCATTCTAATGCTAAGATTTAAAGTTATGTTTGTTGCGTTTCATTACATGCAATGATTTTCAAGAAATTGAACTTTTAAAATTGCTAAGCGTTAGGCTTAGCAGGGCGGATGTTTGATTACGTTTGATAAAGTCAGTTGGTACGCTACTCATTCAAGTCCTTCTGCCCGATGGAAATAAAAATAAGCGAAAAGCTAATAACCAATTAATTTCAGAATCTTATTATTCCTAAACTCAAAGTTAATTTTAAAAGTATGTCTGAGTCATACATTTATAGTAAATGTAAGAGTTCAGTATATAATGATTTAATACTTCTGGATTGCCGCCCACACGGTATAGTGGTTAGGGGCGCCTACCGCAGTATCGAAGGATCCGGGCTCGAATCGTGAATCAAATGGTTGCAACTATCCGTCCCTTCATAGGTGGAAACGATGGTCACCTATTAGGTGCCTCCAGAATAAAATGGCTACCACATCTGGCCTTAGGAGTGACCAGTGCTGAATAGGCAAACTCATTCCATTAGGTTAAAAAAAATTGGATAGAATTCTGTGATGACTGAGAAGCTTCGAGCTCGATTCTGTAAAATTTTACAAGCATCTGAAATGTCTTCATGTCTATTTCGGAAATTTCATTTACACTAAACCAAAAAAAAAAAAAAATTTATCTTCAGCACGCGAGATAGTGTATCGGAAATTCTAACGATATGCTCATTTTAAAATTATTTTGCGATATTGTTGTTTAATTGAATTTTATAGTTTAAGTGCGGAGAACACGATATTTAATAAATAAAGGTAACACCCAAAACGTTAAAAAAACGCCCCTTTGGGCGTAATGTAAAATCTGAAAGCTTTCAGATTTTTTTTCGCGTAAAATAATCTTCAGCTCTGTGAAGACCACCAGACGATTTAACACCCTGCCCTAATACTTAACTAAAGAAACACCAAGGTTGGAAGATGTTTAAAATAAACCTTTTTATGAGATTGTCAGCTGAACAGTGTACAAGCTCGTGTAATAATAGAAGGCTTCCCTGCTTTCAAGATTAACAAGAAACAAAAGTTAAAGTGAAACTTATATATTATTTGGAACATAATATTCACAAGCAAAGCATATATATTAGATTTATATATAGCCTTATTCTAACCTAGTTATTTTGACTCAAAATCGACTTTTTCTGAAATTACATGCCAGTGTTTTCCCATATTTCGATTCTACAACTCAAATTATGCCTAAATATTAAATTTTGTGAAATTTGGTGCGACATTTACGGAGAAATTAAAATTTATATTGGCGCCTTTTTTTTTCAGTTTGCGCGAAGAATAATTCACTTGGCGACCTTCTCAATTTATAGCAAGCTATTTTCTTTTCCTTTTTTTATTGCACACGAGCGGAAAAAAAGGTCACGTTCATTATTTCAAAAAATTTTAACAAAGTGCGTCAACCACATTTGGCGTTATTATCCCTTGTTACGAACATGCCAAATTCCAAAACATGCCAGTGTGTAAATTTATGTATATCTTAGGAAATTTTGAATAAAAAACTGTAATGTTTTGCAGGTGTGCCTAGAAATACATCTACTTTAAGGTGATGTCAAAACTTTTATTAGGTTATAATACAAAAAGTTTTTCGAAAAATTTATAAGAATTATTTAAAAATACAAATTTTAAAAATAAATCATCGATAATGTGCGAATTATATTTGGATTAAGCCCAAATTTCGAATTCTGGAAGAAGGAATCAAGTAAGTTTAATAAAAAAAGATATATTAATAAATATATATCAAATTGAATGAACATTGAGGAGCTAAAATTTTGAGAGAGCAATGAGGAGCTAAAATTTTGACAGCAAATTTTTTAAAAACTACTCTTGCGATTTTTACAAAACTTGGCAGTTTGGCATAATTTGAGTCATAGAATCGAAATATGGAAGAAATTGACATGTCATCTGAGAAAGAGTCAGATTTTCTGTCAAAATACTTATATTAGAACACTGCTATATATAAATGTAATACATATCCTAAGTCGCGCTTTCGAGACAGGAAAAATACAAGTTGAATTGATCGGCCCAGTAGAACGGAACATATAGAACTACCACATTTTTTTTGTGCAGTGTACCTGTGTATACAACCTTCTGTCTTGGATTTGTATTTTAAACATGTACTGTAATAGTATAGAGTACATAAAATGCATATTGCATTAGCAGTAGCTATGTCTACACTATAAAGAATAACAAACTTATGTAAGCATGTAGAATCATTAGATTATTTTGAAGCAGGAGATATGAAAGATATGCAATGCCCTCGCCGGCATTCGAATCTAAACCTCTTGAACACACGCCGAGTGTGCTACCATTATACCGGGAAGGCATGCTGGAAGAAGGGACAAAATACCTTATTAGCATCGCAAATATGCAAAGTTTATTACAATTTATCGTCATAAGATTTTTTAAAAGTTAGTTGATACATGTTTTAAGTGTGTAGTACATCAGACAAAGTCGCTAAGTGCAGTGATACGTGTTTTAAGTGTGTAGTACATCAGACAAAGTCGCTAAGTGCAATGTGGCTTTTTCATTAACCAGTGCTCCATTGCAACTAAGAACAGTTCATCTATACTCAAGACAAGCCGCGTAGGGTTTAAATTACTTCTTAGTCATAAGTAACACGAATTCCGTTATTTTAATTCATTATTAAACTATTTATCATTGATTTCACTTAATTTATTAAATTTGTCTGTTTTTGTATTTAATTTATTATTATTAATCACTGTATATTTAATTTTTCTTACCTTTCTGAGTGGTTTTCAATAGAGCTTCGGCAATGCTAATTTTAGAAATTAACCCTGAAGCCATAATCAGCATATTTCGTTTAGTGTCAACAACAGTGTCCTTTTATGTACTTTCCCTTCTTATTCTGGTCCTTCTTTCACAACACTACACTACCAAGTCCCGGAGGACATAGCATCAATGGCAAGTTTCTTTACTCCATTGACAGAGCGCATCAAAACTTAATTTAGTGGACATTCTGTCAAAGGCGGAAAGAAAAGGAAAAAGAAAGTGCAAATTTCTATTGTACTAGAAAAGCAAAATGCAAAAATATGCACAAGAATTAATTTTTAAAGCATTTGTTATCTAGAGTAGTGATGACAGGTTTTAAAAGACCTGAAGCAAATCTCAAAATTAAAATTTCCGAATACATTTTTATCCCTTTCGCATTCACGTACAATCACCGTATTTTAATTTTCACTCGCTAATTTTTTAGAATATTCACGTTTTACCTGAGGCGAGTGCTTCGCGCTTCCATACATGACGTTACCCTTTTTAAGGTGATAAAACTCTTGTTCTTTAAAAATTGTGTTTGAGGATTAGTATTCAAGCCCTAGAAATTCAAAAGAATTTTCTTAGTTGTATGTGAGTATGAAGAGTAGTTTGTTGTAGCTGTTGTGACTTAGCTCACTTGTCAGAACAAGCCTACGAAATTCCTCGTGGTAAGGAGGCCTTGAGCAACATACAATTGATAGTCTGACGTTGCTCAGTTCTGCCCCCAATTTTGATGGACAGCTCCCCTGGGGGGGGGAAGGAAGAAGGGATCCAAGAAAATTAATAAATATAGAAATTGGCAGCAATGTTGTTGTCAGGACATAATTATGTTGTTATATAAACGACCAATGACTTTCTAGGATTCTGAAAGCCAGAAACGTGGAAAATCAATTATTTTCTCACCAATATTCGAAACTCGGGATCTTCCGATTGCCAGCTGGATATGCTACTAGTTACACCACGCACAAGCGAAAGAGTACCTCATTATAATGTAATTATTAAATTCCATTCATGAGGTTTTAATTTTTATAGTAAATTCTTTCTAGTTTACCACTAATTAATTATGTCTCTCAGTTTAAGTTTTAAATATGCAGTTTTATTTTTATAGCAGAATAACTGACAAATTTCGTTTTAATGTTACTTATACAAAATATAAACCCGAAGTTGGCATAGAAAGGATAACATACTTCTAGTGCTGAAAATAAAAACTCAAGACACAATTTCATTTTCAGGTGTGACTTGGATTGTGCTGCCTAGACGGTAAAGGGAGCCTACTGCCGTACCGAAAGGTACGGGTCCGAATCTCGGAGTAGGCATGGGTGTTTGTAAATGATATCGTTTGTAATGACAGTGTTCGAATCCCGGAATAGACATGGGTGTTTGTAATATTCTCTTTGCGGCATGGGGCCACTGTAAGTATATGGCTAGCTGAAAGTTCTCACGTGTGGACTGGTGGTAGGGGAAGGGGTGGGACATCTTCGCATCCCACCTCCGGGGGTGCTGTCCCTAAATTGGCGAGGATATAGAGGTCCAACCTCCTTGATGTTCTGACAATCATACTTCCATGAAATTCATGGACAAGACAATAACAAACAGTTCGATTGTAGAAACCCAAACAAGATTAATCCCGCCAGTGAAAAAAATATGCTTTTATGATTCATTACTCAAGAAAACGTTTGGACCTTGTGGGTTTCAGACCATAACACTCAAGAAAAACAAGATATAAATGTAAAATTTAGCATAAGATAGATAGTACAATAATTTATTGTTTTTTTTGCTAACAGTTATATACATTAAAATTATAAAAAAGTTTAGAAAATACTTTTTCTTTCGTTCAAAACTGATGATTGAAGTAAACAATAATAAAAGCTTTCATTGAAAACTAACTGAAAATTTTAATACGGAACATGCACAAGGCTGGCATCAAAACAAGCTCTTGTCAGTGTTGTCTATAAAATGAACTGAAGTTAATAATAGCAAACCCATGCATACCTTAAGGGCTGTTGCAGTTGATTTAACGATTTTAGAGTGGTAAACAGAGTAACAGAGTAATTACCTCTCTTCGTAGGCGATCCTATAAGTTTTCAACAAGACTGCGATCTGGCGGTTGAACTGAAAGGTGAATATGCTAAATGTTTTGTCTTCAAGGTAATTGATCATTTGCAGTGTGTGAATTACTTTTGATAGCAACAAACTGTCCCCTATATTGATTGTTCCAATTTCTAAAAGCATAGAGACAAAGAACTTTAGATATACGCCACCAAATGCAGGAAGATCAACGATGGTCTTAAAGAAGTTCTTGATGAAACCAGGATACTGTTTCTTCTGTAAATATCCTTTTGAGAAATCTGTATTAGTTTATCACATCCTTTTCGCTCTCTGTACCAAGACAGGAAGTAAACAGTAAAGAGTTAGAAAGTGTCTGGATTCATTTGCGAATGTCTACAAAGATCCGCCATTATCTACTCCATGTGCTATGTTCTGTTTCCCAAATAATTAGGTGAACTACGTTGCGAAAAAAAAATCTGAAATGTTTCAGATTTTAAATTACGTCCAAAGGGGCGTAATTTAACGTTTTATGTGTCACCTTTACTTACTAAATATCATTTTCTTCTCACTTAAACAATAGAATTCAGTTCAACAGCGATATCGCAAAATAATTTTAAAATGAGCATATCTTTAGAATTTCCGAAACACAGTTCCGCTCGCTGGAGATAAAAAAAGGTTGTTTGTTTTCCCGTAGAGAGTTGCCATTGGTCGCTTTTAAATCGTTGAGTTTATTAATCAAAAATCCGTTAAAGTTTTACAAAATATGAAATAGATAATTAAACAAATTCCAAATTTGGGCTTCCAGATGCCCATATTTTGGGTGGAAACGTACGTTATTCAAAACTGGGTGGCTCTAGGTACCGTTGCTTTATCACAAAGCCAGAAACATATTATATACATTTATGCAGATTCTTCATTATTTAATTCCTTTAAATATAATACAGGGTGATAAAGTTTGGTGGCAACAATTTCAAAAGTGAATCGGATATTTATAGTGAATCAACGCAAAATGCCGAAGCGAAAACAATAGTCCTTCAGGGACAAAGCCCTTTTGGACTAAAAAAAAAGTGGGGCACAGTTCTATATCTCCCGTTATACTGAGTCGAGTAACGAAATTCAACTTGCGTTTTTCATATCTTGGAAGCGTGACTTAGGATATGTATTAGATTTATATATAGATTTGTTCTAATATAGATATTTTGAAACAAAATCGGACGTTTTCTGAAATGACATGCCAATTTCTTTTCATATTTCGATTATACGACTCAAATTATGCCTAAATGTTAAATTTTGTAAAATTTGGCGCGAAATTTAAGGAGAAATTCAAAAATCAATCTTGGCGCATTTTTATTTCAGTTTGCGCCAAGAATAATTCACTTGGTAAACTTCTTAAATTATAGCAACATATTTTCCTTTCCTTTTTACTTTGTAAAAAGGAAGTATTGTAATCGCGAAAAACTTCGGGTATTTAAAGTTTTGTAAAAATCCCACTAGTAGTTTTTTTAAAAAAATAGCTCTCAAAATTTTAGCTTCTCAGTGTTAACTGAATTTGTTATATATTTATTAGTATCTCTTCTTTTATTAAACTTATTTGATTCTTCCTTTCATATTTCGAAATTTAGATTCATTCCAAATAAAATTCGTACATTTTTTATGATTAATTTTTAAAATTGGTAGTTTTAAATAAATTTTATGAATTTTCCGGAAGCAATTTTGAGTTGTAACCTATAAAAGTTTTCCCATCATCTTAAGATAGATGTATTTCTAAGCAGACCTGCAAAAAACTACAGATTTATATTCAAAATTTCCTAAGATATACGTGAATTTATATACTGGAGCATTTTAAAATTTGACATATTCATTATTTCGAAGGAATTAATAAGTTTTGTAACTTCCAACTCGAAGTTCATATTAACTTTTAGATGCTTTATGAAATATTTCTCCCGCCTTCTTAGCATGCCTTCCTGGTGTAGCGGTCAGCACACTCAGCGCGTATTCTAGAGGTCCGTGGTTTGAGTCTCGACGAGAGCATTGCTCATTTTTCACATCTCTCTGCTTCGAAATAACCTAATGTCTGTACAGTGGCACCCAGACTAAAAGGGTGGTGGATGATGAATCTCCACCACCAGGATTTGGCGACTGAGTCCGCTAGTCCCCAGTCGGTCTTTAAAATGGGAGGTATGTAAGGTATTCCTCCCACTTTCTTTGCATGCCTTCGTGGTGTAGTGGTCAGCACGATCGGCGCATATTCGAGACGTCCGTGGTTCGAGTCCTGGCGAGAGCTTTGCTCATTTTTCATGTCTCTTGCTTCAAAAAATGCCTAATGTCTCTACAATGGCGCCTGATATAAAAAAGCAGGTGGATGATGAATCTCAACCACCAGAATTTGGCGATTTGGCTCAGTCGCTTTTTAAAAGGAGGAATATGTAAGGTATTTCTCCCGCCTTCTTAGCGTGCCTTCGTGGTGTAGTGGTCAGCACACTCGGCGCGTACTGGAGGGGTCCGCCGTTCGAGTCCCGGCCAGCTCATTACGCATTTTTCACGTCTCTCTGCTTCGAAATAACTTAATGTCTCTACAGCTTTTACTATTGTCCTACTCATTTTGCGGTCTTGGATTCTGTGGAAAAGTTAAATAATTCTTCTGTAGTCTAGGAAGATTAAACAGGCAATTAGCTTATTCGAAATCAGTTTCATGATAATCAAGTAAACAACCTAATATATACTGGAACGAATTTAAACGTTAATTTCAGAAGAAAAGCATTCTAAATGAAATTTCCAGAGAATTCAAGTACTTGTTTTTAATTTTTAAAATTGTGAAGAACAAAGGTATAACATCACTAATAACAAAATTAAAAAAGTACTTTTAAAAATAATTTTTATGCATCAGCTTAATAAAAAATAATATGAAAATTTATTAATAGAATTGTGAGTGGCCAAACCTGGAAGATGAAAACATTCGACTCCATTCTCCAACAACTTGGGCACAAGAACTGCACAATAGACGTCCTGAAACTGGACATAGAAGGCGCAGAATACGTTGTTCTGGAAGATATTCTCGACAAAGGACTGATGAATGTAAGCATCAAATATAACGTTATTTATACTTTAAAGTAATTTATCCTACATTCTTAACGCCCTTAAACAACGATATTATGGATCAATTCCATAATAAAATGTATAATCTAATGAACTGAGTATCGAAAACGAATTACAAATAAAAAAATTAGGTTATAGTGGTTTTGATTAGGTTGTTTTATTTTTCAAGTCTTGAAATAAATTTTTCATCCGCTTACATTGAGCAGCTTTTCTTGAAATTTTGCGCGTTAGTGTATGTGCAATGACAGGTTAATATTTCACGGCGATGTTTTCAAAATCCCATATAGATTTCTTTACCTTTTGTTTTTCTTTTCTTTATTTTTAATTTAATATTAAAGCGAATTTTCCCAGATTTTTCGCAAACATCCCTACTTGCCAATAAAATTAATCATCGCAGAATTTTGATCCTTGTTCCATCAGATAGAACGGGAAACAATCTTTCAGATGAAAGTTATTCTGAATTTCTGACACATTTTACCGATTTTTGCAGATTATGGATTTTTGAGATTTGCAAATCTAGATTTGCTGCTAACAATGCTCACAGAGGCTGCTGATAATGACGGTCATTTAATTAAATTCTCAAAAAGAAATTTAAGTAAACTGAGTGTTATCTTACACCATCGGATAAACCTAGAAAGAAAAAGCTAGTACATACAAATTGCATAGTTGTTTAGAGGAAATGAATCTTCTGCATTCGGAAACAATGATGTTTTCTTTCTTTATTAATTTTTACTACTTTCTATCTATGGACTAAATCTGTGAAATAATATGTATATGTATATAAAAACTTCTAAAATTAAATGATTTTAGTTACGGCAATCTACGTTGCAAGGATTTAGTTAGAAAGTTAAAACATATGGAAAAATTCCTAAAACATAACATATAATAAGTGCAAGTCTTAAAATTATAAATAATGGTTCTGTTCCCAGTAGAGAATATATGCAATTAAAAGCATTTTTATTAATTAAATTAATGGTGCAGTTGTTAATAAAAATTATCAGTTTGATGATTATATATTATACGTATTTAAAATTATACCTTTTATATAGGTAAATTATTAAAGTTTTATTAAATTATTATATAGGTAGATTATTGAAACAAAATTTAATGCAAGGTGACTTTGAAGAGTGTTAGTCACCGGTTCCCTGACGATTGACAGTCACTTATGGTGACCAAATAAGTCAACGTTTTGGTTAAAGACTAAACTTAAATAGCATTTTAAATTCTGGTTAAATATAGCGGTGCCCATCAAAATAGTTTGTCATCACTGATTTAAGGTAATGAGCCAGTGGAAGTCGAATCATAGATCATTGGTACAGTAAATTTAAATAACGTTTTAACGTAAATTTAAAAGGCAAAAGCCAAGGCTGTGAAAGGTCCTGATTTGGTGAATTGCTGGTTGATGGTCATTAAAGATCAATACGTTGAGGGCCGGTGTGCTCTGCTACAGCAGTTTTAGAGAGATTTGTAATTTAAAATTAAAACGAAGTGCACAGATGCCAATTAAGGCTTTTGGGCACCAATGGACAGCTTAATGGTCAATTGAGGTCAATCCAAATGGTAGCGGTGTGTAAGGCAGTGCAGTAAACATAGAATTAAAAAATTAAATTAAATTGGAAGTTGCTAGTGGAATCGCTTTGTATTTATGGTTGGTTGTTTGGTGTTATGTCCTTTGAGAAGTTAAGTAGATCCCTGCATGGAAATCACAGCTTTTGCCAGTTCCACAGTCTTTTCACTATACAGCTCTCCCTGGAAAGAAAATTCCCACAAGCTTTGCAGGGCTGCAAATAGTGCCAGACAGGTAAAGATGTGTTCTGGAGAAAGCTCCATTTCGGAGCAGTCTCTACAAGTTCTATATGATCTGGTACCACCCTCATTAATTTTAAATCCTCTAGAATGGCAAGTTCTCAATCTAGTAATGGTTCTTGTGATTTCTCTGTTTGCATCAATCTCACATATCTGATGGTCTTTCTTAATAGATTTCTCTTTGAGTCTGTATCTGGCAGTGGCATTAGTATCTTCAAGAGTGATGGGGATTGAGTTGTTGAGAGATTTCTTGCCATGTTAGCCTGTTCATCGGTTGCCTTGTTTCCATCAATTCCAACAAGCTCAGGTATCCATTGCATAGTGCATGCCTTTCCTATCTGGTAGATTGTTTCTAGGTGTTGGTGTACATCCTGGGTGAGTCTTGAATGTCCTTGCAGGGCCTCTAAGGTGGGTTTAGAGTTAGTAAATTACAAGTTCTCTGGCTTTATCATTATCATTTAAGTCGATGTAAATTCACAGAGCCTCCTGGATTGCTCTTAATTCGCATGTGAAGTTGGAAGCGATGTTGCCTGTTCCACGGTTTTGGATATAGTTGGCCCATTTGGTAGAATGATGCGAATACCATCTCCACCCTGTTGGATAGTCCCATCTGATGAACCATCTGTGTAAATGTTTACCAAATCAGCTCCCAAAAAGGACTCAATTGTTCGAATATCTTTTGGCTTGATAACAGCTTCAATTTCCTTTTCTGTAAAATGTTCCATCAGATCGAGATTTATTTTGGTGTTAATGGGGATGTAAGAGGGCAGGTTAGGCTCTTGAAAGACAGTGTAGGTGTAATGTTTGACAGTATTTTCTTTGATCTCCTTGTCATATTTCAGGGTAGATATCTTCTTAAGTTCTGACCTGTTATTCCAGTTTTCACGTATCCTTCTGGAGATGTGCCCCATGCCTCGACTCCTGGCCTTGTTTGTAAACTTGAGATATTTCCTTCTCTGTAAAAGGGTTGGAAGTCCGCACTGTTCTGCCTTAATGTTGCTGGTAGATGAAACAGCTCCAGATATTATTTGACTGCTCTTGCCTATATCAAGTTTCCCCAATGCGGTCTTAGAAGCATGTGCCCAAATATCTGCCGCATATTCAAAGTTTGGTCTTATTAACGAAATGTAAGTAGATCTTAGTGTTTTCGGAGTGGTTCCCCAATCCGTGCAACATAGGCTTTTCAGAATTTGAAGTTTTTTAGTGCTTTGTTGGAGCAATTTTCCAGGTGTGTAGTGAAGCGTAGTTTAGCATCGAAGGTCACGCCCGGATATTTTGGATTATCTGTTGAAAATATTTTCTGCGTTTTCGATCTGTGGAGAAAATTGCGTAGCTAGTTTTGAGAGGGTTTATCTTTAATTTTAGCTCTCTCGACCAAGCCAGAAGGCCTCCAAGAGTTTGGTTTAATGATCTCTCAGAATTTTCAATGTCTTTGCTTGTGTGCCAGATTACTATATCGTCTGCGTGACAAGAAACTCTGGTGTCCTCTTCCAGTAGTTGGTGAATATTGTTAACATAGAAAAGGAATAGCAGGGGGCTGAGAACTGAGCTCTGAGGGACACCTGCCCATGTTCTTCTGTCTTTAGAGAAAGCTTCATTCTACCTCACTCTAAACCTCCTATCTTCCAAAAAGTATGCGATCCGGATTAAGGCCTCTTATACCATGCTCACATAAGATTTCAATAAGTTTTTGTCGTCATACAGTATCGAAAGCAGATGTGACATCCAAGAAGACAGCGGTAGTCTTTTTTGCAGGTCTTTCTTGAAAGCCATCAACAACCGATTGACATATGTAGAAAAGTTGATCTTCTGTGGTGTGATGTTTTTTGTATGCAGTTTGATAGAAATTCAGTTTCTTATACTTTGTACTTACGTAGGCGTAGAACAGAATATTTTGGCATTTCTGCTTTTACTGTACTAAGATATGTAAGATTCGCGAATGGGTCCCCTAAACCCCAGGAGCCCTTTGAAAGAGGGAATATATAAGATATTTTCTCCCTCTTATCCGCATGCCATCGTGGTGCAACGGTAGCACACTCGGCGCCTATTTGAGAAGTCCAAGTTTGAGGGCATTGCTCATTTTTTATGTCTCCTGCTTCATAAAAAACCCAATGACTCTGCAATCTTATGTTAAAAATCTGTCCTATATCCCAATTGTTTCTTCTACTGTACAAGAATATGTAATTGAGAGGAATTTTAATGGGGTAAGAATCTATATTAAAAGAAGGAGAAATGACAATGCCAGTCAGCCATAAGAATAGCATAATAATAATTTAGAAACTAAGTTTAATAAAAACTAAGACTGTTTTTTTATAAACTAATTTTTTTATTCTATAAAAAATAATTGATCGTGTGCAAAGGCAGCAATTATTAAAAGGATAATAATTTTAAAACATTAATTTAAGTTCTTTTACTTTCCGAAAAAGGAAACAATCGAATAAATAATGGTAAGCAATATTGAAAACGGAAAATACAACATGCAGTAGTTTAAAGTAACTTTTTTTAAAAAAGTAATGGACAAAACATGATTTAAAAAATGAAACGATAAACTAAAGAGGAAAAAAACTTAAAAAGAGAGTATGATTATTTTAATTCTGCTTGTAAGGATTTATTTATTTTAATCTAATCAGATATTTATCATATATTATAATTTCATGTTAAATACCTCTTTACTGTCATTCTGCATTTCCGTTTTCCTGACAAAATGCTAATTTTTAGTACGCTAGAAAGAGATAGTACTTAAGGGAAAGTTTTAGCGTGTTCAATCAGAGTGTGTTCCGCCTTCTGAAGGCCACGTTACTAATTACAATTCTTCAGCATTTTCTTTTCGCGGTTGCATTATTCTTGCCAATAGTGCTTGTTCCGCCGATAAAGGCGTGATCCAAAATGAGGGTTATTCATTGCTACGCAGCCTTCGGCTAACTTAGTTTTAATTTGTATTCGTACTTTTGAGTTACACCATAAATGCTGGCGTGTTTATAAGCACAAGAAATGCAGTCTGTTAAATTATTTTGAGTTCTGAATAAAAGGACCTTTTTATTACCCACTTTTACCCAGTTCTGTTTCATCTTAGACAACTTACACGTCTAAAATCTTAAACATAGCCTACACGTTTAATAAGTCGCTTGCATGTCTATTCAAGAATCTGTCACAAGTTATACTTAGTTGCAATCTCTACACGTTCTTTTTACTGGATGGACAACATTTCTGAAAGTTATAAAATGGCCATTAAATTAAGTGGTAAATGCAGTTTCTTTTAATAAAATAAACTTAGTTACATTCCAACCGCGATGCTGTTTGGTTTCAGCATAAAAAACAATCTGAAAGGTTTCAGATTTTAAATTACGTCCAAAGGGGCGTTTTATTAAATATCATACTTAAAACATAAAATTCAGTTGAGAAATATTGCAAAATAATTTTAAAATGAGCATATCTTTAGAATTTTCAATACACAGTGTCGCGCGCTGGAGATAAAAAATGCTTTTTCTGTACAACGTTGCCATTGCTCGCTTCCAAATCCTTGAGTTTGTTAATAAAAATTCGTTAAAGGTTTACAAACTATGAAATCCATAATAAAACAAATTCCAAATTTCAAATTTGGGCTTCCAGATGCCTATATTCGCAGTAGGATTCCGTCATTAAAAATTGGATGGCTGTAGGTACCGTTGTTTTATCACAATGCGAGAAACATACCTACACTTACACAGATTCTTCATTATGTAATTTCTTTAAATATAATACAGGGCAGTAATATTGGGTGGCAACAATTTGAAAAGTGGAACAACGCTTTTAGTGAATCAACGCAAAATGCCAAAACGAAATTAGTAGTTCTTTTAGGCAAATTGCCGCTTTGGACTGAAAAAAAAGTTTGAAGGAAGAAGAATTTGGGTAAAGTTAGGAAAATAAAAAACCTTAATTAATGAAGTCTAAATCTTTTAAACTCTAGTATATGGATTTAAATGATGAGCTTGAAAAACGTAACCATCTTGCAAAAATTAATAACGAGAGTAAAAAATTAAAAAAAAAGAAAAACTCAAAGCTTTCAGATTTTATATTACGTCCAAATCGGCGTTTTTTCATTTACATACACATACACGTTTTGAGAGCATTTAGAATACTGCTCCTTTGGGCTAAAAATATTAGAAAACAGCCTATCTTTAGATTTTCCGACAGACAGTCTGGCGCGCTGGAAATAAAAATTGTTTCTTTTGCCGTACAATGTTGCCATTGTTCGCTTTGAAATCATCGAAGTTTTCAAACAAAATTGTTAAAATTTTACAAAGTACGAAATACCCAATAAAACAAATTCGAAATTCAAATTTGGTCTTCTAGGTGTCCATATGTAGGTGGAAGACGACGTTATTCAAAATTTCATGGCTCTAGGTACCGTTGTTTTTTCATAGTGGGAAAAATGCATACATTCAAGCAAATTCTTCATTATTTAATTTCTTTAAATATAAGACAGGGCGACGATATTAGGTGGCAACAATTTAAAAAGTGATTCAGACTTTTATAATGATTCAAAGCAAAATCCCGTTTTGAGACTAATAGCTCTTCTGGGCTAACGCTCCTTTGGGCTAATAAACAATAAAAAAAGATTGAAAAACTAAAATAATAAAGACAAACTAATAAAATACATGATACGGAAAAAGTGGAACTAGGCCAAAAGCTAACGTAAATTTATTAAACGGAAGAAAAACGGAAAAGTCTTTTCTTTCTGCATCAGGTTCAAAATGGAATGTTGGAATCCGCGAAATGTCTACAGGATTTGCGCAGTTTGGAAAAGAACGCGAATAAACGTAACCAACCATTTACATCTAGCATAAGGGAAAGAAGGGAAGTGTGAGAATTTAAACTGGCACTGCAATAAATTCGTAAGCTTTGTAAAACGAAGAAAAAATATTTTGTTTAAGGAAAAAATCTGATCTGTGCATCACATCACTTCCTTGTACGGAATATTAAATTAGACGCATTTTTTTCCCCTTTCATTTTAAACTTATTTCCTCGAATTTCATTAGAGATATATTTCTCATTCAATTAATTCAGTTCTCACTTCGCGACAATGCAAAAATACATGAAACCTAAAAATATCTTTATTAAAATTTGAAAAATATAGAAAAATGTAAAACATGAATGCAATTAAAACAATTTAAACGGCAATTTTTTCGATTAAAATCAGAGTTTCTACGCAGAAACAAGCAATTCGACCAGCGGGTAAGAAGGCAGATTTTTCGGTGCACAAAACTGAAAATTTACTTTTGGTCTCACTCGGCAAAAGACACTGAAGGCGTAGGAACTGAATTTCTATGCTGAGTCAATATATATAATACTTTAATAACTTAAATGAAAATTCCAGAATGGATTAAGCAGGATTTAATTCGCAATAATAAAAGAGAACGTTATGTTTGTTGATGCGAAGCTTAGTTTCTCTAGATTGGCAAAAAATCCACTATTCTGCTAAGTTTCAAATGTAAACATACATCGCTGCTATGGTAAAAAAATTAGGCTTAGCTGCACTTAAAGAACTTTTAAATGGTTGATAATTCTACAACTTTAACATGTAGGTTAGAATAAGGTTAAAGGTATAAAAACCTTAACAGGAAGATAAGAGCAGCATAACTCAATCATTTTTAAAGCAAAAAATGCGCAATTTACCAACATATAAGAATACAAAAACTGAGTTCAGTGAACCGAGTAACACTTTCTCTGTGTATACTTTTGGTGCGGCTGACTGCCACCGAAAAGGGAGATACACAACTACATTCTACATCAGTCCTATATGCAAAATTTCAGCGTTCTGAGTCTACTTGTTTTTGAGTTAATGCAAGATACATACATACATAGGTATATGCGTACATACGTACAGACGTCACGAGAAAAATCTCTTCTGAACCCATTTTAAATCAGTTTTGTGATTCGTTTGGGGAAAAATAGTCCTTTATTCTGTCTTTACGTATAGATACCAAGCAAAAACATCATTACATTGCATTCGATAGTGGTCAAAATGGATATTGTCGTTGAAATATGGTAACCGGAATTTTTCTTGATTACAATGCTTCTTTTACTTCGTACAAGGAAGTAAAAAGGGATTAAATTAAACATTATTTTATTTAAATTTGGAAGTCTGGAAAAAATTAATTAGAAATAAAATCGTTCTGAACTAAAATTTTTAAGCAAGTAAGACAGTTAGAAATATTTGAACTGTAAGGACTGCAGAAGAGAAGAGGAAAAGAGGAGAAAGGAGAGTAAAATCTAAATTTCTTTCCTCATATAGGCGACTAGGAGACTTGAAACGAAATAGAGTTTTATGAATAAAAATATAGTTGCAGAGATTAGCTAATTTACATTTAAATCCAATACATACAATTTACATTATCCAATAAATCCCAAGGGTTTAAATTGACGTTTCTTTCGTAACATTTTAATTTTGTATTTAATACCAAGTATTTTAAGTTGTATATCGATAAAGTGTTCAGGAACTGCATTTTTTTGACGTACAGAAATGAGTATAAGAATTTCATTCTGTAAGTCCGTAACTTCTGTGCAGATATTTTTAATTCTGTTAATTTGGCTAATAAAGGTGTTCGTAAAGTTTAAAAAAATATTGGAGTTTGAATTGATAAGTTTAAAGGTATGGAAGTTGAAAGTCTCCTTTTGCCAAATAAATGAATCCTGTTGCAGTCAAGAACGTTGTAGAGACATTAGTTATTTTTTGAAGTAGCTAAGATGAAAAAAGAGCAACGCCTTCGCCAGGAATAGAACCACGGATCTCTCGGTTACGCGTCGAACGTGCTGACCGCTGCACCACGAAAGCATGCGAAGAAGACGGGAGAAATACCTTATATACTCCTCCTTTTGGAGGGCGACTGGGGTTTTGGGAACCCAATCGCCAAATCCTGGGAGTGGCGAATCATCATCCACCACCTTTTAGTTCGGGCACCACTGTAGAGCCATTAGGTATTTTTTTTAAAGCAGAAGAATGAAAAATAAGCAACGCCTTCGCCGGGAATCGAACCACGGTCCTCTCGGGTACGCGTCAGCGTGCTGACCACTACACCACGAAGGCATGCGAAGCATGCGGGAGAAATATCTTATAATGCTTTAATTCCATAAAGCCCACTTATTGTTGGTTTATATCAATTTTTGAGTACTAGGCATTCAGAATAGGTGTCCTTTTTCTCTAAGAATTCTTTATTATTGATGGTAATGGTATTGAAGGTGAATGTAAACTTGTTTTTAATGTGATCTTTGTTATTTTGTATGATTCTTTGCAAATTCATTGGTGAAGAGATACAGGCTACAAATACTAGTATAATTAAATGTTCCCATAGGTGTATCATTAATTTGTTGAGAAAAAAAATTCTGCCTTCTTTAGTGTAGATGTGGAATAAGGTGTACTGTAGAACCACGAATACTGTAAATTTCTGAAAAATATTAATTAAACTGCATAAACTTTTGAAAATTTCATTCAAAGTTAAGTGGCGTCAAGATTTTCGAAGTCAAAACAACTGATGTACTTTATTAGATTCTTTTCAACGCTTTTAATAATTTTATGGATATTATTAATAACCCAGCAGTTTTTATCTGATCATCTAGTAGCGACAAGTTGACAGAACTTTTTAAGCAAAATATATATCTATGACCTTTTTTATAGTTATTGATCCCATTTGCTATGGAGCAAAATTTAATGCGTTTTTTTATCGAATTAAGTAAATCATAAAGGTTGGAAAATCTATTGAAGTTGTTGTGAAACGAAATTTTAAGCTTATTATAGAATGACAGAATTTTGCTAATAGCAGAATTTTTATTGGTTTTGATTCTTTTATACGTAATTCTTTGGTTTAATTATTTTAAGTTATTTTTTAATTAGTTATTAGTAATTTTATAGTAGGATTTTTCATAAATAATATTGATTATTGTTTGCTTTGTCAATAGTTGTGATAATAATCTTGCTTTTTAATTCGTTAAATCTTTTATCTGTTTTGATTCTTTTATACGTAATTCGTTGGTTTAATTATTTTAAATTATTTTTAATTAGTTATTAGTAATTTAATAGTAGAATTTTTCATAAATAATATTGATTATTGTTTGCTTTGTCAATAGTTGTGATAATAAACTTGCTTTTTAATTCGTTAAACCGTTTATTGGTTTTGATTCTTTTATACGTAATTCGTTGGCTTAATTATTTTAAATTATTTTTAATTAGTTATTAGTAAGTTAATAGCTTGCTTTTTAATTCGTTAATGCTGCTTTACAATTCTTGCCAGTTATGTTTCAATTCTAGAAAAGTTTCTGCGGGGTAGCCATATTTGTAGGTACTTTTAACAACAAAGTGGTCAAGGTTTCAATGATGCTTTTTAAGCTCGTGTTTCTGGCAGTTGCAGTTTTACGGACGGGCTCATAAATTTATGAATATTATACTGATTCTTGTTGCACCTGTATCTCCAATAATCGTTACTAGACATGTTATTTTAACTATACTATATTTTTAATTTGAAAAATTTAAAGGTAGCACGAAATTAGAAATTGGAAATGAATTAAAAATTTCCAGTATATTTTAATTTTTATTTTGCCGCTGCTGAAAAAAAAACTATCGTTGAGATTGTAAGTTTAGTATTTAAATTAAAAATAAACAATATATATGGACTTGATTAATATCTATACAAAAAGTATTGTTTTAGGATGCACTTCTTAAAGTCGCTAAACAAAATTTACTATGCAACTCGCATCCTAAGCTGGTCACATGCAGAAGTATTTAACTGCCAAGTATCTAATGTATTAATGAACGAAAATATCAATCATGATAGAAATTTCTTGCATTATTACTTTCATCAAGAACATTACATACATCAGGTGATTTCTAGCACATTTAATAAAGGTTTAATAGAGGTAGCAGTGCAAGTTAAATAAAAAATTCCTCATTTTGGTCGTTCAGATATAAGGTCACGTACTCTAGCTATACAGTGGAATGAAAAAAAAAATCAAATCTCTTGGTTACTAGGACGTAGTCTGATTATTATAAATTTACGTGCCAGTCCCTCGAAGCGTGTGTCCATTAATATGCACGCTACTTTCAATAGCTTCTCGGTTCACTGACAGTATCGAAAAGACAAGCTGAAACCTGTAAAAAGTGTATTACGTGTATGAGATGAACAGTTCGGAATGAGGTATTGCTTGAAAGAAGTACAGCAATATCGGATTTGCAGTACTTAGAAAAAAAGTAAAAAATGTTTTGTGCTTACAACAATAGTAAAACAATGAAAAGAAGGGAAGCTCTTCAGATGAAAGTTTGTTGTAATATTTATATACTGCTTTTGAAGTGGATTATAAAATATATTTCAAATATCTATTGAAGAGATTTTGATTTTTATAGTTTGCTAATTTATTCCCTTTTTAAAATGCAATCTATAGTAAAATTATTTCGTTAAAACAAATTGGGCAGTACCTGGGGCATGGCATGTTGACTGGTGTATCTGAGCCTTCTTTAACTAACAAGGCATCAAATTTGTTGGCAGTTTCAGATTTACGATCCAGTTGCTTCACAAATGTCATTGCCAATTACGTTTGACAAATTGCGTAAGATTAGTTCCCCGTTACCCTCTCAGTTTTCTACGGCAAAAATAAAAATAGAGTAAACATGGATAAAGAGCGCCGTCACCAAGGTACATTAATTAACATTGACTTAAAAAAAAGCTCTTTTTTACTTCCTGGTACGAAGTAAAGAAAGTATTGTAATCACGAAAAATTCCGGGTATCATATTTCAAAGAAAATATGCATTTTGACCGTTATCGAATGCAATTTAATGATGTTTTTGCTTGGTATCTGTACGTAAAGACAGAATAAAGGACTAGTTTTCCCCAAACGAATCACAAAACTGATTTAAAATGGGTTCAGAAGAGATATTTTTAGTGGCGTCTATACACACGTACGTATATACCTATGAATGCATGTATCTCGCATAACTCAAAAACATAACTTTTTTTTTAAACTTCTAAATAAAGCATAACTTTTTATTTAAAAGTAGACTCAAAATGCTGAAATTTTGTATATAGGAATGATATAACATGTAGTTGTGCACCTCCCTTTTTGAATCAAGGACTCTTTTTCTCAAAACAGATTATAAAATTGATTTAACATGGATTTAGAAGACATTTTTTTCGTGACGACTGTACGTACGTATGTATGTATGTATCTCGCAGAACTCAAAAACGAGTAGATTGAAATTTTGTATATAGGACTGTTATAATATGCAGTTGTACAGCTTTCATTTTAGTTGCAACCAGCCGTACCAAAGTATATAAATATAAATATATGTATATATAGTATATGTATATCCTTTTACGGAGTGAAAGAAGTATTGTAATCAGAAAAAATTCCGGTTACCATATTTCATCGAAAATATCCATTTTTGGTCGCTATCGGATGCAATTTAACTATGTGTTTGCGTCACATCTGTACGTAAGGACAGAATATAGGACTCTTTTTCCCCCAAACGAATTATAAAACTGATTTAAAATGGATTCAGAAGAGATTTTTTTCTTGGCATCTGTACGTACAAACGTATGTATGTATGTCGCATAACTCAAAAACGAGTACCCTTAGAATATTGCAATTTTGCACATAGGACTGCTATAACACGTAGTTGTGCACCTCTCTTTTTGGTGGCAACAGGCCACACCCCACACCAAAAGTATATAAATATATATATATATATATATATAACTGTTACTCGGCTCACTAAGCTCAGTTTGTTTATTCTTATACATTTGTAAATTGTGCATTTTTTACTTTAAAAAATGATTCAATTATATTGTTCTTATCTTCCGGTTAAAGGTTTTATGCTTTTAGTTAATATGCATGCAATAGTTGTAGAATTATAAACAATTTGAAAGTTGTTTAAGCTCGGCTAAGTCTAATTTTTGTTTACCTTAGCAGACATATTTGTTGACATTTGAAACTTAGCAGAATAGTGAATTAAATCAGTTTTTGCCCCTTCAATATTTTTTTTGCCCCGTGGGACCAAAAGTAAACTTTCAATTTTGTGCACCGAAAAATCTGCCTTCTTGCACTCTAACCGAATTCCTTGTTTTTATGTAGAAACTTTAAATTTAATCGTAAAAATTGTTTTTTAATTGTCTTAAATTTAGTTGGTGTTTTATGTTTTTCTGTACTTTACAATTTTGAATGAATATATTTTGAGGTTTTTATGTATTTTTGCTTTGCCGCAAAGTAATGACTGAATTAATTGAATGAGAAATATATCTGTAATGAAATTTGAGGAAATAAATTTATATGAAATGCAAAAAAATATGTGTTCAATTTAATTGGCCATGCAAGGAAGTCACGTGGTGCCCACATCAGATTTTTTAAATTTTACATACGCTCATACAGTTTTCGTTATGTATAATACGAAATCTTTTTGTTTGATTTTACATTTATAGCAGTAAATACGTATCACAACTTTAGAGCAGAACAATATTTTTAAAAGAATTTTTATAGGACATTGTGATTCACAAGCATTTGTTTTTACTTTATCCAATCCTTATTTTATGCTGTGTGTCTTATCTGTTTGTAGAACCACAGTAAAAAGCGATATGACAGAGCCAGATTTATGTATTAAATTTAATTTCTAACTGTATAAATAATCAAATAATATATAATTATAACTCAAAAATCACACCAAATAAACTCAATGTAATAAAGCTAGCTTAAAATGGAAACTGCAGTTTACGTAATAACCGGGTTAAACCTTCCGAAAATTCTAATATGTATGAATGTATATCATTATAAATATATATTTGAATCAGATAAAACAATGATGAAATTTTTGAACTAATATTAGTTTCTTGTAGTTTTATTTCCTATAAATAACTCTCTCTCAGAAAGAATTATTTTTTCACAGCATGTCAATCACTTGTGTATTGAGCTCCACCTTCCAGACAACCCATACTGGACACGGGTTCTTCAGTTGCTGAAAAGAATAGAAGAAGAGGCTGGGCTTCGACACTTCAGCACCAGGAACAACACCCAGATGCCCCTGATGAGGGTCCCAGGCTTCTACGCTCGTTACGAACAACACTTTTTCGAAATGTCCTGGTACCGGCACTAAACAATTAGCGGAAGATGTCATATTTCGTTAATTGGGATAATAATAATTAATGGGTGGAGAAAAATATTTCAGGGAATTTCTATGTCTTTTGAGCAGAAAAATGCTTCACAGAAAAAAAAAAAAAAAAAAAAAAAAAAAAAAAAAACAAGATGCAGAAAAAATTCACCATTTATTCGAGGTAACTGTTTTTTTCCTTCGGGGAATGGAAGAGGACAACATTTAATGGGACATTCGAATGCAACGATAGCAATTTCAATAGTGAAATTATGAAACGATAAGTTTCTTATGTGCACAAATTAAGAAAGAAACACGTGAAAATTCTAAATAGAAGGAATAGACGGAAATCAGATTTGAAATTTTAATCTGATAAGAAGTCCAAAGGTTATCCACTCAAGCTGCAGTATTCAGTTTTTCAAGATTCACGATGAATATGTTGATGTTGGTGGAAACATGATAATATTATGAGAAATATTGTTTAGTTTGCAAACGATTTTATTGAAAAGATAAACATGTTAACTAAAATGAAGCAAATCAGCTGTGCCTTAAAACTAAAACTAAACATGAAACTAAAATTGCCTGAAATTGAGTTAAAAAATCAAATTTAGAGAATTGTTATAATAACAACTGCAATGGAGTAATTAATTAATTAATTAATCAAATTTAGAGAATTGCTATTAGTAACAATTTTAATAAAGTAATTAATTGATCAACTAAATAATTGTAATAGGTTTATTAATTTATTATTATAATAGAGAAATTTGAATCAAAAGAAGATATATAATTTTTCATCTGATAGTCACAATTTTGGCAACACTTTTCAAATATAGCCATTCTTTTGTTAGATTGTCACCAGACTTTTGTTATTAAGTTTACCAATCTAATAAAAATTACTGAATATTTTATAATTCGTTTTTCTAGGCTTATTTAAATACAAAACTGTGCATTCGTGACAATAAAATTTTGTACAGTCTGATACAATGCGACAATTAGTTTCATTTTTTAGTTTCAGTATTTAGTATGTAAGTTAAACTAATCGCATTATTTAGTACAGTTAGTTACACTATTGAGCAGATTAATAGAGCACACTGTTGAGCACACTGAGTTACGAGCATTATTTAGTATGTAAGTCATTTATTAGAAACTTTTAAAGAAAGGTTATTCTCGGGTATTTTCACGAAGGAAATTGATCTTTAGATCTAGTTCTAAAATAAACTATGCACTTGGAAATCTTTGCCGTTAATGACGAGATTTATTTTGTAAAATCTGTGCTGAAAATATCATCGACAGATGGAAAACTAAATTCATGTACAAAAAAGTGCATGTAATAGTTTCAGAAAGAATGCGCTCATAATGATTTCAGCATACTAAATTCCATAAAATATAGGATAAGAATGTTAAAATACGGTATTACCATAATAAGAAATTACCATACTAAGAAATATGCTGCACTATATCGTTCGGTTTGCGAAATGTTAATTTTGCGGAATGCATTTTAACTACAAGAACTTAGAAAATAATTTAATAGGATTTATGTATTTGAAATTAAATGAGAGATTATATTTTTTAAACCAAATAACGAATTATATGCTTAAATCCATCTTAGTTTTCTAACAATTGGGTAATTTATTAATAAAGTAATTAACTGCAATTTATTTATTTAAATTTACTATAATGTTAAAGGTTAGAAAACTATAAATTTATGTTCTACTTCTTTGTAGCAGTATAATGAACTTATATGAAGTGTTGTCAATCTGGTTTTAAAGATTCTTTAATGTATTTTTCAATATGATTTTGTAATTAGGAGTTTTATGATTTTCAATAAAATTGTATTACGTTTCAAAAATTCCATCCAGATTACTTTTCTCAGTGGTGGACACTTTATAATTTCTGTGCCTGAAATTAATTTTCTGCTACTTCGCGAACATAATTACTTTCTTTCCATTTTAGTTCAGCAGTATCAATATTGAGATATTTAAAACGTATAGCACGCACGCACGCACGCGCACACACACACGCACGCGCATACATACACATACGCATATTTATTTATTTACATACGTTCCTTGGAGATGGTATAGGGAAAGTTTTCCTATCATAAATTATTATGAATTAATATATATATAGATGAAATTGTTATGATTAAGTACTTTAGAATATTCCATCAGCTAATTTTGTACACAGAAACGCAGTGGTTTTCAAGTGGAAGGGGAATTGTAATTGAGTCTGATGTATCCTCCTCTTGATAGCGTTATATCAGATTTGATTGAACTCCTTTTCTTTTATATTTTTAAGGTTTTTATAACTTTTAGGTTTAGGTCTCCTAATTTTTTAATTCTTATTTTGCATATCTATTAGACATTTTGAACTTTATTGGTACTGAATTTCACTTCTTTTGGTTTTTCTTTTTTTGTAAAACTGGTTTTAAAATTCTCCCTTGTTGTCTATATTGATAAATTTTCAACGGCATATTGCGCGGAAATACTTGTGTTTTTAAATAAAACATTTTGTGTTATATATATATAACTTTAACAAAACCTTTCAATAAACTTAACTTCTGTATATTTTCAATTTTAAATGTTAATACTAACAAAATTTAAGCAGTGAAAATGCTAATTTTATGTTTATTCTTAAATATAAGAAAGGCCAATATCTTGCAGATCAGAAAGAAACGGGAAATTTATACCAAAAATATATATATTTTTAAGTTAGTTTAAAAACAAAACAAATATTTATCTTTACATTAATTTAAAAACAAAGAGAATAAACATTTACATTTAATTAATATAAAAAAGAATAATTCTTTATATTAAACAAAAACAAACATTTACATTTACATTTGTTTAAAAAATATAGAGAGGAATACAGAAAATAAACTGAATGATAATGAATAAAATAAATGTCATACATATCATGTTATTGATACGAACATTTTACAATAAAGGATATAAAAATATTTTTATAATTTCTGTAAAGAAATGTAATTGCATCTATCGAACATTAGACCAAAAAAACTAATTTTGAACCCTTAATGACGAAGTAGTAAAATCAGTGTCTGAAACGAAATGGTTAAATCTCAACCAGCCACCAAGTTTGAAAATTACTTTTTGGGAAATTAAAAGGAAACAAAACTAAAGAACCATCTAAAAAAGAACACTCCTTTCAAGTACTTCAGCGTTGTGACTAATCTTCAAAGTTATTAAACAAGAGTTAATTGTCCGTAACTTAAGTTTCTTTCCAGAAAGATTTTAAAGCGAAAAAAAACCTTAAAGTCCTTCACTAACAAAATAGGATCGAATGAAACAAAATGGCTCTGATAATAACAACCAAAGGGAGGTAAATTAATACGCTAAAGGATATTTTATGTGGAAGGAAATAGGTTTTTTCTAGTTTATTTTCAGCGATTTCTGTCTCATGACAAATTCAATCTCCTTTAAAATTTATTTTAGATACAGATTAATTAGAAGTTCTAAGAAATCTGTAATCATGGCGTCATCTTGAAAAACTAGAGAGTAAGTAAATCAGACAGGATGACTGCTGCAGTAATTCAGAGGAAGGTTTTTATTTCGATTAGAAGGGAAAAATAAGCGTTTTCACAGGATAAGCGATGATAAGCGTCTAAAAAATGATTAAAGCATATGTAAAAGTAAAAGTATTGCCTTGGACCTTGAGCTTAAATTAATGGCAGTCGCGTGCAGGTATTAAAAGCAACAGCATCAGAATTTGTTGCTGGCATTGACAGAAAATAAAGTAATCAATGATTTTAATATACAGTGTCTCTCAAAAGTATTCCCACACTTTAAGAATTTGCAGAAAAACTGGAACGGAATTAGAATATAAAGGCCAATATTTTTTCATATCATCACCATGTGACTTTGAATAAAATCAAACTTTTTAATTTTTAAACTGACTTATTTTCTTTTTCTAAAATTGAAAATGTAAGGAGGTATAGATAAAACATGCCACAAAAGGGATCGCACACTAAAACATTTTAGTAAAATTCCATAAATAAAATTATAGTCTACCGGTTTTTTTGTTTTAGCATTTTGGTGACGTTTAATAAATTGTTTGGCTTTATTTTTTTGCTTCCTTACTTCGTTATAGTTCATTTAATGTTTAAAGATGGCTCGTAGACGTAAGGAAACAACGAATAGATTTCGAAAATCGATCATTTTTTTTTCATATGGATGGAAATTCGATTCGGAATATCGCTAAATTAATAAATTTGTAGACACATTAGGTTATTTCGAATAAAAATGAGCAATGCACTCGCTGGGACTCGAACCACGGACTTCTCGAATACGCGCCGAGCGTGTTGATAACTACACCACGAAAGCGTGTTAAGAAGGCGGGAGAAATACCTTATATACTCCCCTTTTAAAGGGCGATTGGGAATTAGGGACCCAATCGCCAAATCCTGGTGGTTAAGAATCATCATTCACCAGCTTTTTAGTTCGGGCGCCACCGTAGATATTTTTTGAAAGCAGAAGAGAGGAAAAATGAGCAATGCCCTCTCCGAGACTTGAACCACGGACCTGTCGAATACGCGCCGTGCGTGCTGACCACTACACCATGAAGGCATGCTAAGAACGCGGGGGAAATACCTTATATACTCCCTCTTTTAAAGGGCGACTGGGGATTAAATCCTAGTGGTAAAGAATCATCATTCACTACTTTTTAGTTCGGGCGCCACTATAGAGACATTAGGCATTTTTTAAAGCAGGAGAGATGAAAAATGAGCAGTGCTCTTGCCGGGACTCGTAGCAGGGACCTTTCGAATACGCGGCGGGCGTGCAAACCGCTACACCCCGAAGCCATGCTAAGGCGGGAGAAATACCTTATATACTCCCCCTTTTAAAGGACGACTGGGGATTAGGGACACAGTCTTCAAACCCTGGTGGTGAAGAATCATCATTCACCAACTTTTTAGTTCGGGCGCCGCTATAGAGACATTAGGTATTTTTTTAAAGCAGGAGAGATGAAAAATGAGCAATGCCCTCTCCGGGACTCGAACCACGGTTCTCTCGAATACGCACCACTACACCACGAAGGCATGCTAAGAAGGCGGGAGAAATACCTTATAAATTTGTCTCATTCTGCGGTGTAGTATATGAAAAAATGCTTTAAAGATGAAAATGGGATCCAAAAATAAAGAAGAGGTTATCCGGCAAAGCTGACTCGACGCAACTCAATGTGATCAGAGATTTATAGTTAGAAAATCTGTGAAAAGTTTGAGTGTTTTAAAGATTTCTACAGAATTTACTGAAACATTTTCTATTTGAATTTCCCTTAAAACTATTGGACGAGTACTCAGATGAGCTGGGCGCTCTGCTCGAAGAAAATGCTTTGGAAAATAATTTAAAAATAATCGTCCAAAATTTAGATACTGGAAACAACGTTATTTTTTATCAGGATAAACGATTCTAAGCACACAGTCCTCAATGTTCGTCTTTTGGGTGTCTGTAATTGTTTACAAGGTCGTAAAAAGCACCACCTGAGTCACGAGATTTTAACCCAACAAAACACATCTGGAGAGAATTAGAGTGCGAAGAGACAACATTAAAACAAAACCGAACTAAAATCACTAATGATGGAAGAATGGAGGAACATTGATGCAAAAATTACAAAAAAAATGGTGAACTCCATATCTAGACGTTTGAAAAACGTCACTGCAGTATATACTACAAAATACTAACTGACAGAAATACTACAAAATTTACTAATATGCGAAGATTTCTTTAAAGCTTACGAAGACTTTTGTGAGGTAACTTTTCTGTTACTTTTTTAATATTGTTTCTGCAAAAACATTTTAATATATTCATAAAATAATTCATGCAGTTTGGCTAAGAGAAATTTATAGAAATTATCATAAAAGTTTTATTCTAAAACTTTAATTTTATTAATGAAGCATTATTTCACTCAAACTCGAAAGTAGGAACACTTTTGTGAGCCACTGTATGTATTTAAACTTGTGTGTTAGAGAGCGAAGAGACAACATTAAAACAAAACCGAACTAAAATCACTAATGATGGAAGAATGGAGGAACATTGATGCAAAAATTACAAAAAAAATGGTGAACTCCATATCTAGACGTTTGAAAAACGTCACTGCAGTATATACTACAAAATACTAACTGACAGAAATACTACAAAATTTACTAATATGCGAAGATTTCTTTAAAGCTTACGAAGACTTTTGTGAGGTAACTTTTCTGTTACTTTTTTAATATTGTTTCTGCAAAAACATTTTAATATATTCATAAAATAATTCATGCAGTTTGGCTAAGAGAAATTTATAGAAATTATCATAAAAGTTTTATTCTAAAACTTTAATTTTATTAATGAAGCATTATTTCACTCAAACTCGAAAGTAGGAACACTTTTGTGAAATCTGAATTTTGATCATGATAATACCATTTCATTGTCATGAAAAACGGTGTGCTGAAAAGGTGAAAACATATATATATTTTGTATAAATATTATTGGCAGTCTTAATTAGGATTGTTAGTATGGTCAATCTTAATGAAGATCGTTTTATTTTAATTAAAAATGATTACCGAAAATTCTCTGAGCATTCAAGAATAATAAGAAATTGTATCAAATTATCTTCAATTTTTCCAAACAGTTTTCTTTCTCAATTAAAAAACGAATCGAGTTAATAATTTATAATTTAGAAAGATATAATTCTCTATTTTGTAGAGCTAAGCACTTGATCAATATCTTATTTTAAAGCTAATTAATATTTTCAAAATCGTTAATTTTTAATTCATTTTTTTATCAGAACTTATTTCAGACAATTACAATCACCTTTATACTTAAAAAATTTCAATATTTTATAAATTTTCTGTATTTAATATATATTATCAGCAAGAAGGAAGAAACTTCAAAACCTGTCACCAATTATTTTCATATTTATTAAAATTTATAAAGCTTCAAAGGAGCAAAAACTAAGAACAGGTCCAACATAGAAAAAATAGCTTTAATGAATTTTACCGAAACGGTCTTTGAAAAGATCGGAAAATAAATTTTCTGTAGGAAATTATAGTTTACGACATACTCCTGAATTAGAAGTGGGAGCAATCGCATTGTTCGAAGTGATATTTAATTTGTCAAGATAATGAATTGACGGTCACTGTCAGTAGTCTTTCAGGTACGATTGTATCACCTTTACTGGGCTGTTTTACAGTCAGCTATCTTACTGTATATTTATCTGATTACAACTTGAACGTAAATACGATTTTTTGCTCGCAATTATCTCAGTGTCAGGTAAAAGGAGCAGGTAATTATCTCAATGTCAGGTAAAGGAGTGTTGCTGGCAATTATCTCAATGTCATTTCAGGTAAAAGGAGTTATGGCTGAACAAGGATAGGGAGGCAAGGTTGAGGTTATGAAGGCAGGAAAATAACTCCGCGATTGATTCTGTAACGTGAGTAGTGCTGGGTAGAAAAAGAAGTATTTTAAGTTATTTTATCGTTTGAGAAAATCTCTCTCTGCCCTTGGTTTTTAAACTAATGTGAGGTGATTAAGTATTGGATTGAAAAGTGATGCAAGATTTAGACAACTCAAAATAAAAAAAAAGTTGCATAAACCTAATTATTACTATAGTATTCATTGGTTCTGTAACTCCTAAATCTTTTTTTCTCTGAAGAATTGCTCCCCTCCCACAAAACATTTATTTATTGGATTTTTCACCTCTGGTTCATTGCGGAAATTTTTGACAGAAAGAAAATGTTGCGACGAACTTCAAAGGTTAAAAACTGGACTTGATAATCAATGCACGTTTCTGGTAGTGAAATCTTGTTTCAAATTATTTAACTGATGGCAAAAGATGTCACTCTTCAGAAGTGCAAAATAAACTCTTTTGTGTTGTTGCTCATACCTAGAGACTAGCAGAACTAAATCAGGTCCATGACATTGTGGACCCTAAAGAAATACAGAACCAGCAAAGGACTGTCAGTATGGTCCGACCGCATTTCAGCATTCTGTACCGCGCCACGCCAACAGGTTCACAAAGCCAACAGGTTCCGTCGCCAAATCCCTTGGCGAATGTTCCCTTTTCTTTGTAGCGGCGTAGAAGACAAACTGGTTTACATTACGTCTATGGAACCTTTCCTTCTTTACATAGACGCTCTTTGGCTCTAGGTACAGTTGTTTTATCACAATGGGAGAAACATACATACATTTATGCAGATTCTTCATTACTTACTTTCCTTAAATATAACAAAGGGCGATAATATTTGGTAGCAACAGTTTGAAAAGTGATACGGAAATTTACAGTGAATCGATGCAAAACGCCAAAGGCAATTAAGCTTCTGAGCTGAGGTTCCTTTGGGTTAAACATCAAATAGAACTTTTTGTGAAAAGCGGGGATGTGGTTAATTCTTCGTTCAGGTTGTTAGCATCCCTCATAAAGCCCACACAACATGCTCACAGATGGAAATATAACTGACAAAGTATCATATAACTGACAAACTATAACTAAAGCCGTCCATTCGGTATATCGGTTAGAGGAGCCTACTAGGATACCGAAAGTCTCGGTTTCGGATCTCGTAGAAGGCATGAATATTTGTAAATGTATAGTGTCTTTGCGGCATGGGGACACTCGAAATATATGGCAAGCCGAAAGTCCTCTACTGTGGTTTGATGGTAGGGAAGAGTAGCAGGAGACTTGCGGATCACCCCCCTCCCGGAAGTGTCCCTCAAAATTGGGGTGTAAGTAGAAGTCCAACTTCCTTGAGACTCTGGCAACCATTCTTCCATGAAATATATGGACAAGACAACAGCTGTAACTAAAAACTGACTTTCAAAATTTAAAACATTTTGCTGACTTTTGGATTACTCTATATGTATGTACATATTGAGTGTATCGTAAATCATATTTAATGTTTTTCAAGGTGTGAGAGTCTGTTTAATCGTAGAAAAGATGGTACCTAAAATGCAACTAATGTCAAAATGACATTTTAACGTTCTACGAATATTATGACAACTAAATATGTACCAAACTAAATACCATACAGCAGTCACATTAAAGCTTCAAGAATTAGAATGCGAGAACAGTTGCTGCTGTATATATTTCAACAGTATAAATATGCATATAAAATATTCATCCAACATATACTTTTTAGAAAATCTCGCTTTGTATTCTGTGAGTCAAATACTATTTTACCGTTTGTTGACAAATGTTGTAGCCTTAGCAATGAATCACAAGTAGACACAAAACTTTCCAAAAAGAGTCTATAAAATGTTCTACGGTATCATTTACCTTTTTTAATTTTTGAAAAATAAAAATTTTGCTTCCACACATATTTTCAATAGTTAAATATATTTTTGTCATTAAAGTGAGGAGAAGATTTCTAATGATATTGATTTATATGCTTGAAGGTATACATGAAAAAGCGCTTACCTTTTATTTCTTCCTCTCCATTTTAAACAGGTGTATGCCATTAATGGTTTTAGGCTACAATAATTATATGTTTCGAACTATGCCAGTGTTTTAAAATATCAGTCCCTACAGTCGAACTAAAAGCATGTTTATTTTGCATAGGGCAGTAGGACAGAGTCACGTAATGCAAGAAGACGTACAAATGTCATGTAAGAAATATTTAGACAGGTGTATCTTCAGAACCCGGTGCTACAACCCTCGTTATATTTACAAAAAATATATATATAATATATAAATCTGATGTGTACACCACATAATTTCCTTGTACGGAATATTAAATTATATTCATTTTTTCTTGCATTTCATTTAAAATTATTGGATTGAATTAAATCTATTTCGTCTATAGCGCATAAACCACTATAGAATAAACACCCTCTTTAAAATTCACAATATTTATTTACCATAGCGACACTCTGGGGCTAGCTTCGCTTAACAGCGTTACATCGCATTCATTTTGTAACTCAGAATGCACAAAAATTATGTATATCATCTGAAGAATTATCTAATCTTTGCCACATGTTCTATTCAAATACTATAGTATATCCAAAACGATGTATCAAATAAATTAAAAAACAAACAAACAAACAAAAAAGAAACAGTTTTTCACAGATAATTCAAAAATAGATATTAAACAAATAACACAAAATTTAACAACGGGAAACAGTAGCAACAACCGATACGCTTACTAAAACGAACAGAATAAAAATTTGTAATAAAAAATATTATTATTAGAGAAGGTGATGATTCTGCACATATTATTTTCCTCGAAGTGTGTAAAAAAAGCTTTTCAGATATTTGTTTTATTTAATTTAAAGCTACATAATAGCTTTCATATTCTTTTAAATGGCAATTAAGCAAATATTTCTATTTCGCCTTGTGTTCGTGGGGCAAAAAATTGCAATTATGCACTGAAGAATCAAATTTTATTAAACCTAATTTATAAAAGAAACAGAGACAAAATATAAAAAAGTTAACTTTTATTTAAACTATGACTGCATTATACACATGTAGTTTCATTAGTTGCACACATTATCAGGCATTCTACACACAACGAAGGCATGACGACACCCAGTAAGCAGTTGAATATAAAATTCAGTTTTTTAATCTCACAAGAAAAACAGCTGTCACTTTATTTCATTTTGAATACAAATGTGCACATCAACATACATACATCGCCGTATTTGCTATACAGAGTATTTATATTCATAAGAGTTGTGAAACAAAAGTATGTTAAATCAACCGCTATACAAATAGTTTATCATCATTTTAAAACTAAATGAAAGACAAAGAAGCATCTTCTGCACACTAATAAAACAGAAACAAAATCATCTGGTGTACGTTTTTAAAATTTGTGTGCCAGAAAAAAAAAGTGTAATCAAAAAGATTAAGGCACACGTTTTCAACTGCGAAGTTTTCACATAACTACTCACCCGCATTTACATTAAAATTACAAAGGATTTATGTATGACGAATGAGAGATACGAATAAAATCGATAACCGTTCAGCTGCCTCGATAATAACAAAATGATAAAACTACGTACAGTTCGACCGCCTCATCCGCGACCATGAGTGCAAACACGCATGCGCTATTCGGACCGAATTATTCTCAAAAGAGGGTGGAAGGATGGGGACTTTCAACCCCCAGATATCTCTTCCCGGAAATGAGACCACGTTCGCGTCGCAGCAAGTAATAACGCCCCTTTTGGACGAGTCTATGTGTTTTGGCAGAATGCCAGCCAGGGTCGCGTTTGAGACGGTCGAACTATATCAATATCGAGCCAAATATATGCAGTTAAAAAAACTGCATATCAAACGCTCTTTCCTTTCAGAAAATTACATTAGGATTTGTACCACATTTTCGCTATAAAGTCAAATTTATAATGCAATTTTTATGCACACGGAGAGTCGAAAACATGGCTACATTTTAATCATATCGTGTGATGATAGCAGTATTGGTAAGGAAGTGAAATTGTACCACTGGATGGTCAAGTTTTCAAACTGAAGAACAATCCATAATAATTACAAACAGAGGCACTTTATTGTTTCAGACAACCTGCGATGTTGTTGTACTGGTGCAAGTCCATTTAGGAAGTTTCTTTTGTTCTACGATCATTTTTGTACGCAATCGAGCAAGCTGCAACTCTAACTCAGGTTTAGAATTTATCTTCAGGTTTAGAATTTATCATTTGTCTATACTAATATAGTAATATACTGCAATTACGTAACGTGTAGCCATATTTTGAACTCTTCCTGGAATATCTATAGCTGTTTAATCCCGGTATTTGTGACTGCAAAGTACGCTACTCAAAACAATTAGGGTATATTGGTTCGGTATGAAATAACCATAAAATCGACAACTTTCTTTTTAATAAAAATGAGACATAAGGCGTTAAAAGGGAAAATTATAACATTTACAAAGTTGGGAATATGCAGTGACGTCGAAAACTAGACATTTTAGATTAGGACTGAAAAGCGACTTGCAGCATTCCTTCCGTAAGAGGAGATTAAGAAAAACTGACACGCGTTGTATGTTTTGTAAGAATAAACACGATATCTTAGGAAAAATACTTAGTGGAATTGGTAGCCGGGAAGGCCGTCGCTCGTTTAGAGGCGGATCAAATGCAATCCCGTGTAGCGGAAGCATTAGGAATTCCTCAAAGTATTATTTCCAGAGTATGGAATTCAGTTTTTGGAAACTGGAAATATTCACCGAAAATCGGGAGCAGGTCGTATGTCTAAAGTAATACAAAATGAGGATCGGTATTTAACAGTAACGCCTTTAAAGTCCAATGTATCAGATGGAGCGAAAGATTTTTACCGGAATACAAGCGACCAACTGCCGCGTGATCTGAATACACAGTTATAGGAGCACTTCTGAAATAAACCTCGGAATTTTTGCACTGTTAATAAGACCGCGAGGGTTTCACGTTCAGTTGCAGTATAATTACGTTGAGTCTGATTCAGCGCTTTGCTAAAAAAGGATATTGGCTGCCCAAACACACTATGAACGCAATTTCTTACAACAGCACATTCAGAGGGCTAATGGTACCAGTGTCCACTCAAACTATCCGAAACCGACTCCACCACGTGGGTTTTCAAGCTCACAGACCTACTGTTTGCGTTTCGTTGACACATGAGTACGATACTGCTCGCAGAAGATGGGCACAGAAACATACCGAGATGTGTGCAGCAAAGTGCTGCTCACGAACGAGTCCGCTTTAGTGTACTATCTAACAATAGGCAGATTCTCAACTGGAGGAAACCTAGTGCACGGAATACTCCTACATTTATGCACGAACATATCCGATTTGGCAGAGGGATAGTGACGGTAAGGGCCGGTATTCCTATCAATGGCCGTACCGACCTGTACATTATCAGGAATGGAGCACTAATAGCTCATCGATATAGGGATGAGATCCTCAGACAAACTGTGGTCCTTTACGCAGCAGCACTTGTGGACGAATTTATTCTCATGGAAGATAACGACAGGCCACATCGTGCTCAGCTAGTGGACAATCTCCTTTTCGGCGATGGAATCCGAATGGATTGGCCAGCATGCTTCCCAGATATGAACCCAATTGAACATGTTTGAGACATTCTTGGGAGAACGGTTGATAGCCACTTATCACACACAGAAACAATTCAGCAGTTTAAAAGCTCTATTCTACACGAGTGGGAGAGAATACACCATAGCTCGTTGGTGTGTGACACTGCTTTCAGTCAGGAAAAACCATACCCTTCACTGAAACTCATGTGTACCGAGAAATCACATTTTTTTGTTTATTTGTATAATATGCACAAATTGTGCATTTTTTTGTTTACCCTCAAACATCGTTCAATACAATTTAAGTATCGCTTGTTCGTTTCTTCTTTTCTTGTATCTACAAATACCCATAGATCATATATCAGTGTGTAGAGTTTACCTGTCTAACTGCTGTATGAAAACTGGAAGTGTAGTAACTGCAGAGCAGAAGGGTTAAAATTACCCTTTATTATTACAATCTTTAGAAATTTACAATGCGTCAACTCGACGTATTGTAACTAACAAACTACGCCTCTGCTTGGGTGATAACTGAAACAGTAAGGACTAAACTAAAGATTTGAAGATATTAACAAGTAGTAGAATTACGCTACAGGGCTCAGACTATCCTGTTTACTAAATGGGCGTTGAAAATCTAGTGGCAGAGCAGAGTAATAGCTGTTACACAACGTTTAACCAGCAATCAATGCTAAGCAGAAGCTCACGCTACAAGCTCAGACTTCGCCCACACTATCTAACTTTACCTTCTAGAACTTAGTATTTAAACCTTGGATATTGTTCGGAGAACAGCCTTGACGCCAAAAAGGGAGAAATAGCTTATTGTGGTATGGCAGGCAATGGTTGTCATTCGATGACGTACTTCCTCTAGGGAGACAGCCGTAATACTTTTCCCTTTGCTAAGGGATTATCTGTAATATTACGTATTATCTGTAGTATTTATTATTGTAGTATAGTAATTAAAGGGAGAAACAGCTTATTGTGGTATGGCAGGCAATGGTTGTCATTCGATGACGTACTTCTTCTAGGTAGACAGCCGTAATACTTTTCCCTTGCTAAGGGATTATCTGTAGTATTACTTATTATCTGTAGTATTTCCGCTGGCATGATGAAATGTCGCCCATACCCTTAAAGAAGCCAAGTTGGCGCAACCAAGGCTGTTCTCCGAACAATATCCTAAACCTTTTCTCCTATTGGTAGACTTTGCATTACTTCACGCGCATTACCAAATTTAAATATTCTGGCATTGACAATTAGGGGAATGTAGGCTTATAGGAAAGGAACTTCAAATTAAATTAAACTGGCTATTTTAAAATAAATATAAATCCCTATAAGTCATAAGACATTTCTTCGTTCGCAGTTTATATGCAAAATAATAATATTCCCTAACTGTTTTGAGCAATGTGGTTAGTGCACATAATACAGCTGAGCAGTGTAGTTATTGCACATAGCATACAGAAAGCATCAATTCAACTTTTAATGCTATTCTTCACGTTTTACATACATAAAATACAAAACGTTACATAACTACCAACTGCATTTTTTCGTGTTTAAGATTTACAAAATGTGATGTTGAAAATATTACAGAAAAAAAGTATACTTTTTTTATTTTTTAAATTTAAAAACACTTTGACAAGGAAATTCTTCCAAACCTGAATTCTCAATTTTTTTGAACAAAATTAATATGAATCTACTCATCTATAAATAAATAACTATAAAAACATTAGTTGCTAATGTTCTACATAAAAGAAGTTAAAAAAATTCTAAAAGCAGAGATGTTTGGCCATACAGCCCTACTTGGTAGCTTTCAAAATTTTTAAAATGCAGGTTTGAAAATTTGGAAGGTCGCCAAACTGATCGATTCACGCAAAGAAAATATAAAATAATGAATGTAGATGTAAAAAACGAAAGAAACATATTTTGGAAGTCATTATATAGTAACTTAAAATGAAATATTATAAAGAATTTATAGAAATTTAATTCTTGTAAAATTAGATCAGAATACAAGAAATACTGAAAATCATTTTACTGTAGAAAGATGTTCATATCTAACCATTTTAGAGCAGTACAAAGGATACATGATATTAAACATAACTATAAAAATAGTAATTTGTTTTACACCAGCTACATACAATCAGTAAACTGAATCGAAATACAAAAAAATTTAAAAATTAAAAGCCTTCGCCGGCCAAGAATAAAATTGCTGAATATAGATTGTTCGACGCAGATTCACGGTGAAGGAGCTGTATAGGATTTTCTCCCATAGGTAACCTGAATATAAGGATTTTCTTCAAGAAATCATCAATTTATTTTAAAATAAAAACGCCGTACATTTTTTATCTACTTAATTTTATTCTGAACATATTTGCAGACAAAATTTCGATATTTTAAAAGTCGTCTATTACATCAAACCAGAATTTTACCACATATTTCTTATAACGTCCTAATACTCGACTGAGGCGTCGGGTTTTTTTTGTCCTTTTCAGATTCATAACTAATCGGTCGAAGCAACTGTAAATTCACTACCCAAAATGTCATCTGCTTCAGTTTCAAAGTCCGCCATTTCCGATCAAATTCGTCATAACGTTCGCCAATAGTGATTAAAAACTTCTTTTAACGATTTGTTTGGGATTATCTACAGAATATTAGAAGATAATATTTTTACTATTATGCATTTCTAGATGAGTACATTAAGATAAATATATTTTGAGAAAACTTGACAGAAGATGGAAAACCTTCCTTGTATGAAATATTAGGAATAGATAGGATTTAAGACAGGTTGCAGAATTTCTGGAAATCGGGAATTCAGAAACAGGGACAAAGAATGATAAGCTAATCTCGTATTTCAAAACAACCGGATACTTTAACCGGTTCGGACAGTATATTTATTGCAAAAGAAGAAAAAACTTATTTCAATAAATTAATCCCTTAAGAAATAAATTAAAAAAACAGAAAACATGCCTTTTAGAATTTCTTGTACCAAATATTTCGAAATATATATCCACAGATATCTTTTATTTTACTTCTGTTTTTTACCTCAATCTAAATAATTAAAGTTTACAGCAATCACATCGTGTAAATTTTGTTAATTATATTCAATCTATGTAAACAATCATTGCTTAAAGACATAGAAAGTGACCGTTTATACAGTTTGAGTTAAAATAACATACATACATAAAAATTAACATACATAGTTTACATAGATATTAACTCAGTGCTAAATAATTAAAGCTTACAGTATTACAGTATCACATTATGCAAGTTTTGTTAATTACTCAATCTACATAAACATTCACTGCTTAAAGACATCACATAACCACTTCAAATGCAGCCATGATTCGATGATGTTAATAATCAAAAACAAGCTTTGTTTTCAAGACATCCTGAGTGAAGTTTAAAGGAAGTTTTGTTAAAAAAATAACATCTAAACTAAAAACTGAATTTAAAATCAATAACTTAATAACTTTAGAACAACGCTAAAGAAACATTTATGCTACATATTTTATATACGGCATAAGTACATATTATTTTACATGTATTATTCTTCTCAGTATCATAGGAGAATCCTCAGTCATATGTATCAGAGTATTGGTGATCCTTCAGGCATCTACCAAGTGTTCGATGTAAGGTTCGATCCGGATTTCAATGTTTGATCATCAAAAAGACTATTTTTTCTTTAACCATTGAAAAACGAACTTAATTTATATAATAAAGCTGCCTTTTCTGACATCACAGCTTGTGTTGAAACATTGTTAAATTTTAATCATCCTCGATTCTAAATTCAATTTTTGGAATATTATAACGAAACAGCATAAGCATTAAATACTTCTCGATTTATTCCTTAAAATTCAGCCCTTCGCTATAACTAAACATACCATGTAGTAATAAACAAGAAAGCAAAATTTACCTTTCGCTACTATTTTTTACCAAAACGTATTTAAAAACTTGTCTTTTAAAATATATATTATGGTTTATATTATATCTGACTTGCATACCGATTACTTCTGTGAGAGGATGCCATATTATTGATACAAAATTAAATTAAAACAAAACTGCAAGCTCAGATAGGTAAAGGACTTCGAAATTTTTACTGCCGGACCTGTTCTTTTGTATCACGGAAACATTTCACTTAGTTATTGAACAAAATCAAGTACTTAACAGCCACGCGCATCAGTTACAATAATTACAGAACAACGCAGCAGTGATTGAAAATGAAAATTATTTTTGCTGCGTAGTATACATGTATTCGAAATGGGTGCACTGGAGAGATTTCAGAATTTCGATTTTTATATAAAATTGTCTTTCAGAATATTATGCAAGCCTCCAGTAACAGGTCAATAACTCCAATAAAATATTCGCTATATTCATTAGTTTGATAACATCCAGCTGAAGACGTACAGCTATATCGAAGGAATGATATATATATACAAGAAATGAGTAAGAGCACTTTTTTGCCACAGTTAACTCTTTTAATCTTTTCATGTTATGTTTGCGTTAAGGCAACGATCATTATAAGATGGAAAGGTTTTTACAATATTTTAAGCTTCACGAGACTAAGAAGATCATTGAAACCAAATACTAGTTAGAACAAGTGTTTAATACTAAAAATAGACAATGCCTCTCTAGAAACTTAAAGATTCCTTTTTAAAATATAGCGTACAATAGAAGTTGTATAGCTGTTGCTACTATTTCACGAGAGATTACTCTACAAAAATAAAAGAAAAAGTATTCGATAAATCTGTAAAAATATTTTAGGGAAAAATATGTATGATGTATTCGGCACTTTTCTTGTAACGTATTATTCATCATGGTTTTAGTTACCAACTACCACTGAGAAAACATTTAAAAAATTTCAAGCTCCGAAATAAAAGTGAAATTTTTTTGCCTTAACTTTAGTTCTCGCTGCGTATATTGGTGTACATACTTTCAGTACCGCACATGATTAAGAGTTCTGTTCTGGTCATTAAAGAATTTGATCACAGATGTTTCATCGTATCAGGCACATATACATATGAACGTATCAGTACACTTAGTATAACATCACATAACGTTTGCTCTCAATATTTGCTTGTTTGGTCCCAAGTCTAAGGCAAACTTATTTATATAATGACAACGAGAGATTTATTTGGAGACAATTTAATGAAATGGGAATTCTTTCAGTCACCCATAACCATTGTATACGCCATCAATTAAATAGTTCATTCTATAGTAGTCCCGTCGTAACCAACCATCGTAGACTCTTTTGGCGACGACACCCAAGACAGCAAAAAGAACCAAGAGTCCAAATACAAGAGACAATACTAAATGCATGGAAGACTTGTACTTTCGATCATTTTCAGATTCTTCATCGCTAGGGCTTTGCAATTTTTCGTCCGACGTCAAAATTGGTGCTTTTGCCGTTAAGACAGAAGAGACTGCAACAGATGAGTGGGACTTTGACTGACTTGTAAAAGACGAAATCGGCAAAGGAGGCATAACGGTGTATGTCGCAGCTGAATCGGACAAAAGTTTAACCGACGATGTTTCTAAGAATGGAGAATGAATTGAACTTGGTTGCGTAGTACCAGTATGAGAAGCGATGCTAGATTTTAGAGTGTAAGGTAAAACTCCATTCGCTGTTGTTGTTGTTGATGATGGCGCATATTTATGTGAGGAACTTGTTGGTACATTACTAGAAATAGTTGGAGAAACTTTGATTTCTTCAGAAACTGAATGAACTGATGAACTTTGCACACTGGGATCATCTTCGAAAATCTTTTTTAAATCTGACAGCATATCATTTGAGAGCTCATCATTTTGGGGTAATGATGAGGGGGACACGGAATGGTATTTGTTCGCTGAGGCGGTGCTGGTATGTATCTCAGACGATGCAGTCTCCGTTTGTAATGAAATAACCGTGGGCGATGCGTAAGGTCCAACGCCCTTCCTAGGTTTTACTTTGGATCTGCTGGCATTGCTTGATAAATATTTTGAATGAGGAACATCTTCCATAGTAACTCCTTTCCGAGGTTTGACTCCTGATCTAGTGAAGTTACTTTTTATAAGCGCGTCAGGCATCATATCTTCTACGCCTTTGCGAGGTTTAATAGTAGTATTGTCATTTTTCATCGCGAATTGTTCTACGGTAAATGTTGGAATTCCTTCAATAGTAGTACTACTCTGTTTACTTCCATACTGCGTTTGGTGTTCTGGTTCAACCGTTGTCGTAGTAGTAGTGGAACTCTTACTGGAAGAATGACTTGAAGGCACCGGATGTAATTTTATGGGAGATGATGAAAAAGAGAAAGAGTCAATTGACGTGGAAGACAGGAATTTGCATTTGGTCAGAGGGAGGCAATTAAAGTGTAGACAATTGTCTTTTGTAGTATTCTTTTTGAAGCTGGCGACAGTACAGGCACCTAAAGATAAGAAAAAAAAGATTAAATCTGAAGGACACAGATCAATCAATAAATAAACAACTGCATTAGTAAGCAAAATATCGATACATAAAAGATATTTTTTTAAAATGAAGATTTTTTACAGGGATTGAAATATTCTTTTACTGATAAAGCAAAAGATAGAAAACAAAATACCGTAATTTGATTAAAGTAATTAGTAATCATAAAAATATTTTTTCATGATTTAAAGTATCGTTGATTAGACCTTAGTAATCAAAATGAAAACTATTGACTATTGTTACTTGCATCTTGGACTGGATTCTTGGATCTTGGACTGGATTTCAGTTAAGTAGAATGGGATGGTGTTACGTTGGGTTTTGTTTACGCATTGATGGAATACATCAAATGGGCTAATTCTCGCTAAAATTCTTTCACGAAGATACCTCTCAAAACCAAACCACTTTCTAATTATCCCACTTTCTTGCGACACTGAATTATTTAGATACATAAAATATGAATATCGTTAGAGCTGCTAATATCATATTCGCCGTGTAAAATCAAAATCAGTGCTGCGTAATTTTATTGTTTACGGAAACTTAAACTGTTTCTTGTAAGCGCATTACGAACAGAAACCATCTTCTTCAGTCAAGCTAATACCACGTAGAAGTATTTTTTAAATTATTTTTACTTCCTTGTACGAAATAGAAAGGAAGTATTGTAATAGCGAAGAATTTCGGGTATTACATTTCAACGAAAATATCCATTTTGATACTTATCGAATGCAATTCGAAGAATAAAGGACTCTTTTCCCCAAAAAAATTATAAAACTGATTTAAAATGGATTCTGAAGAGATTTTTTTGTGGCGTCTGTGAGTACGTGTACATACGTACGTATGTATGCATGTATCTTGCATAACTCAAAAACGAGTATCTTCAGAGCGTTGAGATTTTGTATATGGGACTGCTGTAACATGTAGATGCGCACCTCCTATAATGCAATCGGCCACACCAAAAGTATATATATATACTGTTACTCGGCTCAGTGAGCGCAGTCTCTTTATTCTTTCATATTCGCAAACTGTGCATTTTTGCTTTCAAAATGATTGAATTATGTTGTTCTTATCTTCCGGTTAAGGTTTTTACGCCTTTAGTTAACCTGCATGTTATAATTGCAGAATTATTAATTTTTGTGCCTTTAGGTAACTTCCACGCTATAGTTGTAGAATTATCAACCATTTAAAAGTTGTTTAAGTGCGGCTAAGCCTAATTATTTTGGCCATAGCGGCCATATTTGTTTACATTTGAAACTTAGCAGAATAGCGGATTTGTTGCCAATCTAGAGAAACTAAGCTTCGCAAGAACAAAGATAACGCCTTCTTTTATTATTGCGAATTAAATCATGCTTCATCAATTCTGGAATTTGTTTAAGGAAATAAGTGTTTAAGATTTACTTTGTAATTTTTAATATAGATATTTTGAGTGTTTATGTATTTGTGCCTTGTCGCGAAGTGAGATCTGAATTAATTGAATGAGAAATACTCAATCGTCTGTGAAAAATTTTTTTTTGCTTGTTTAATTTCTTTTATACATCGTTTTAGATTTATCACAGTATTTGAATAGAATATGTGGCAACCATTAGATAATTCTTCAGATGATATACATGATTTTTGTGCATTCTGAGTTATGAAATGAATGAGATGTAGCGCTGTTAAGCGAACCTAGTGCCAAAGCGTCGTGCAAAATTCACTATATTTGTGCCAAAGCACAAATATAGTGAATTTTAAAGAGTGCATTTATTCAATTGTGGTTTATGCGCTATCGACGAAGTAGATTTAATTCAATCCAACAAGTTTAAATGAAATGTAAAATGCGTATAATTTAATATTCCGTACAACGAAGTTATGTGGTGTATATATACATTAGATTTTTTTTAACACTGAATCCGCGGAGAATTCTACAACATCAAGGTATTTAAGAATTTTTAAATGAAAAACATATCTTTAGAAGAAAACTTTGGTACGGGTAAACTGCTTTGATACCAGAGGTGGCACTATAGGCATAATAATACATGTGAAATAATAAGGATGTTATAGACAGCGCTTAATTCTGCTGTAAACAGATGAAAAATCAGATTTATTTCTCTAGTGAATAAAGTTAAAAAAACGTATTATATTAGAAAGGTTTCAGTAAAATTAAATCAACTCTTCGGTATGAATAAAGTATTTAGACAAACAATAAAATATTCAGTTGAAAAAAAATAAATTTTTTTTAGTATTAGAAGCGTTAGTGTATTTCAAATTACAGAAAGTATTGTTACGAATTTCACATTTATTTGGCTATTTATTTAGAATTGTAATTAAAATTCCTTTTTATTTGCCCGTGCAACGCAGACGATTTTTTAAGAGAAAGCTACGTAAAAAAAAAAAACCAATAAAAATAAAAGAGCGCGTGCATTTAATGCTTAATAAATAAATATCTCGTAATTACTGTTGCCATCCAGAAAAATCTAGAAAAATCGTGATTGTTCTACTGATAATTAAAAAGCTTATAGAAGCCGAGTTGAAACAGCTCATCTTAGTGCTAAAATTGCAAGTCATCTGAATGCTATCATAATTTAACATCGTATATTGCGATTTCGGATATGCTCATCATACTAATTGCAGATTTTCAAAATCTTCAAATGCTCTTTCCCGACAACTTCGCTGCTGTATTCACGTCCATGGACGATAGGTGTAAATCAGTTACACCTTAATCATCATTCAAGCAATTAGCCCAAGGGCGGAAATTTAATGAAGAGTGAAGACCGTAATGGTCATGCTTTGTCTTAAACGAAACGATCTACGATCTACTCATCTTAGTTGTAGTTGTTGTTGTTGCTGCTGTTATACTTGTAGCTGTAAAAAGAGAACTGCTGTTTGTTTACTTAATGCTGTAATTGAATGTAGCGATTTCGCTGTGAGATAGAATTATTTTATCTGTTTTGAACTGAGTTTTTGCTAATCGTTTGAGATATTGTGATATTGGGCGAATATCTGTAAAGAAATATTTCAGCATTTTAATTTATTTCTTGTGGAAAGAATAAATTTTTGTTAACTTTTTAACGACTTGTGCATTCAATACATAACGAAACCGTACGCACGCAACAGTATTATAGCCGTTTAAAAATGAACAAGGTTTCTTGATTTCAGAGGGAAAGTAATTAAAATTGCGAAAGCGAAAGGAAAGAATTGTGATAACGTAATATAGATTGCACTGCCGTTATAACATTTTGGATTTATGAAGAAAAGTTCTTCAGTATACCCTTTCTAAAAAGTTATGAAAGAAGCTTAAATAGACTAATACTATGTAACTGTGAAAACTTCTACAATTAATTAATTGCATTAGTGTTTTGGTTTTTACGAAGAGGGTTTTGAAACTACTACGAATATGGAACGAAATAATAACAGGGAGAAAGAAAACAGTGTTTAAAAATGTACTCTAAAACAGATCTGGGCAAACGTTTCAAACAAACGGAAATTTTAGGGATCAAAGTGCCGGTCACCAATAACAAAAATGTTTAAATAAAAACTATTATTATCAGAGAAGGTGAATTGAAATACAGATATAAATATCTCAAACTAAAAAAATCAAAGGAATAGTGCCGTTTCATATCTTAAACCACATTTAAAAAAACATTTCGGTTGTTATTTTTGCAATGAAGGTTCTTAAAACTGCTTTCAAGCGTGCTATCAGTATTGCTTGATTGCAAAGTGTTTTTAGTGAAGTGTAACATAGAAAGTTTTATTTAACATATAATTGCTCAAACAATTGAGAATACACCTTGATAAATCTAGCTTTCAATATAAATAACACATTATTAAGAAGCGGAAATACGTTTTTACTTTTACACATAAACAAATGATTTAATTTAAAGTAAAAATAAAAAAAATAAAGAACAATTAAACAAAACAATTCTAAAACGAAAACTTTTAGAAGCATTTTAAATAAACGTATGCAGATTTTTGTCTAAAAAAACTGAAAATACACCAATGAAAAATATGCTTAATCACCACTACATTTTCCCTACGTGGCTTGTATTTTAACCTAATGTTGCATAATCTTCTCATAAACCTTTTCACTTTTGTAATGAAATTTGTTATATGAACTTAAGCCACACTTTTAAATAGAAAATGGCTCCTCTAAGAGAAACCAGTATTGGCGTTAAGAAATTCGTGCTAAGATTATATAAAAAGGAAACTCTTTCAAGTGATGAATTGATCATTTGAAGTGATGGATTGATTGAAAACAAAAGTGGAAGATAAAGGAAAGGTATTCTACGTGATGTCGCCAAAAGGAAAATTTTGACTGATATCAAGATTGATCCTATAGGAAGTGCAATCAAACTTTCTGCGGAAACTTGCCAAACTATTGGGCAGAAGAAGTACAAGTGCTGAAACTGTGAGAGATGTAATTAGACAAGCTGGAAATAAAAGTAGAGTTGCTTGAAAGAAACTATTCATCAGCTTGCAAAATCAGAAAAAGAGTTTGTAGTTTGCAAAAACTCATCAACTGAAGACAAATATATTTTGGAAGAAACTTATATTAACTGATGAAAGTCAATTCAGCGTTTTTCGGCAGTGACAGCTGTCGCATCGTCGTCCATCACCCCTTTCGATCCAGAAAACTTATATCCTACAATTAAACATACGGGTGGCTCCGTTATAGTTTGTAGTTATATGGCTTCAACTAGGGCAGGAAATTTACTTTTTTCATAGCTGGCATTATGAATCATAATGTTTACTTGGATATACTCCAGAGTAATTTAAAAGAAAGTGCTAAACAGTTACGTTTAGATGGCAATCTCATATTCCAGCACGACAATGACCCCAAACACACGGCCCATAACATCAATGTGGTGTTTTTCATTATAAGCAGCAATTACACACACCACCATGGTCCCCAGACATCAGTGACATAGAAAATCTGTGGGCCACACTCGAAACAGCGGTCCCAAAACACAAATTTAAAACCAAAACGCATTTAAAACAAGTGCTGCAAGAAAAATGGGATAAAACGTCTTCAAATATGACCCAAAATTTCATCGAGTCGGTACCACAACGTTTAGGGGATATCATAAAACCAAAGAATATGTAACAAAATATTGAAACTTTCTTTGTATGGGAGATATCTCCAAAATTTCATTGGTGTTTTTTTTAATTTTTTGAGGTAAAAATCTACATATGTTTATTTAAAATTCTTTTAAGTTTTTTCATTTAAAAATTTTTTGGTTTATTTTTATTTATTTTTAAGTTAAATTAAACCATTTGTTATGTGTAGAAATAAAAACGTGTTTTCTCTTCTCGGTAATGTGTTATTTATAGTGGAAGTAGGATTTATGAAGTAAAGTGTATGCTCAATTGTTTCAGCCACTGTACGTACACTGCGGGAGGGAAATGCCAGTTCTATATCTCCCGTTCTACTGCGCCGATTGACGAAATTAAAATTGCATTTTTCATGTCTCGAAAGCGAGACTTAGGATATGTATTAGATTTATATATAGCATTGTTCAAATATAGGTATTTTGACACAAAATCGGACTTTTTCTGAAATGATATGCCAATTGTTTTCCATATTTTTCGGTTCTAAACTCAAATTATGCCAAACTGCCAAGTTTTATAAAAATGGCACGAGTAGTTTTTCAAAAATTCTCAAAATTTTAGCTCCTCAGTGTTAATTGAATTTGATATATATGTATTAATTTCTCTTTTTTTTTTCAGTACAACGTTGCCATTGCTCGCTTTGAAATCCTTGAGTTTGTTAATCAAAAATTCCTTAAAGTTTTGCAAAATGCGAAATCGATAATAAAACAAATTCCAAATTTTAAATATGGGCTTCCAGATGGTCATATTCGGACAGAAACGTTCAATATTCAAAATTGGATGGCTCTAGGTACCGTTGCTTTATCCCAATGCGAGAAGATTCTTCTTTATTTAATTTCTTTAAATATAATACAGGGAGATAATATTTGGTGGCAACAATTTGAAAAGTGAAACAACGCTTTTAGTGAATCAACGCAAAATGCCAAAACGAAATTAATAGTCCTTCTGGGCAAATTGTTCCTTTGGACTAAAAAAAAAAAAGAAATTTTTTTTTGGCTTTTTCCTATTTTGTTACTCGACGGGATTGTCCACACTGAAATCTGTCATCATAATGATCCACATTACTCCAAAGATCTTCACTTCAGCTTCGCGTAACATTAAACAAATGGTTTGGAATAACTTCGCCATTTGAAAATACAGCAGGGTGTTGACATAAAGCTTGCTTTTTAAAATTACCCCGAGTATACTAGAATTTATTCATGAGCAAGAGATACAGTTACAAACTATTTGAAAACACTTTTCCGTACAATAAAACGCAAGTGAAAGAAATCTTGCTATAAGAGCCTTTCTAAAGTTAACATTATAGTTTATTTTTGCTCATAAATTCACTTTTAATAAATGCAACAGACAATAATTTATGCTCACCATACTTCCCAGAGCAGCAGTCTTCCATACAACGTTCAACGGATGGCGCCTGGTACGACTTCAGAAATGCTACATCAGCATTTGCCATCAAGGATCGCTGTACACTAAGTACATGACCCACGTTAGCTATTCCGGTCTCACACTGTAGAGAGTTGGTAACCAGAAGTGACCACGAGGACAACAAGATCAACAGCAAATACCTATTCATAGCTACCTATGAAAAGAAATAACCATGATATAAGTACTCCAGTTTGTATTATATATGTAGAGAAATAAATATTTCAAATAACGTCAATGAAGTAAAATTATAGAATTGTCAGGTATTCAGAGTAAAATGTTATGAAAGTATTCCGAAACATATATTTATAATGCTTATTTTTCATCAAATGTTTCAATGGATGAAGTGAAAATAATGAGGCAGCTAAACAGAAAAATTTGTGCTTTTTCACTTGACGAAAAAAAAATCTAAAAGCTTTCAGATTAAGCAAAAAAGGGCCTTTTTTCATTTACAAACACACATACACGTTTCGAGAGCATTTGGGCTAAAAATATTTAAAAATAGCATATCTTTAGAATTTCCGATAGATAGTCTCGTGCGCTATAGATAAAAATGTTTTATTCGGTACAGTGTTGCCACTACTGGTTTTGAAATAATTTACTTTTTTAATAAAAAATTCGTTAAAGGTTTACAAAATATGAAATAGATAACAAAAGAAATTCGAAATTCAAAATTCGATCTTTCAGGTGCCCATATTCGGATGGAGGACTACGTTATTCAAAATTTGATAGCTGCAGGTACCGTCCTTTTGTCACAATTCCAAAAAGATATTCATGCAGATTCTTCATTATTTAATTTCTCTAACTATATAATACAGGGCAATAATATTTGGTGGCAACAATTTGAAAAGTAATTCAACGCTTTTAGCGATTCGAAGCAAAATGCCATTTCAAGATAGCCTTTCTGAGCTAAAGCTCCTTTGGACTAACTATAAAATAATGCAGCGCCTTTGATACAAATACAGAATAGATAATACACACTATAACGAAAAAAAATCGACGCACCCAAGAAGGAATTATCCGAGTGCTTTGAAATTTCGTATGCATAAATGTTTTGACCAAATATGCAAATGATTAAAATTTGGGTCCACTTAATGAATAGTACGATCTCCAGCGCATCGGAACGGCGCATCCAGCAGATGTATATAAGGCGCTGTTCTTGAACTGTTGTTAAAAATTTCTGTTGCATTGTGATTTAGGATACCTTTCAACGACTGAAAAAATGCCTCGCCGCAGGATTCGAGTTCATTACGAACAATTGTCAGAGTTTGAAAGAGATCGTATCTTTGGACTGAAAAGAGGCAGGTTGAGCAAATCGGAGAATCGTTCGTCATATGAGTTGGAGCGATGCGGCGATTAGATGACGATGGCAAGAATGGATCGACAATGACAGATTTCAGCGTCATAATGGTAGCGGTCGACCTAGGGCCACAACAGATCAGGGGGACAGAGTGATTTTCAGATCAGCTGTCACAGCGCCTGATTCATCGCTATCAACCATCAGACGTGCGACCGGCACTCGAGTGTCCACCATGACCATTCACAGACAGTTGATAGAGCGAAATCTGCGCTCGTACCGACTGTTACGCCAAATGCCACTCACATCTGCACACTGTTGAGCCAGATTACAGTGGTACTTGGTTCGATCAGGTTGAAATGATTCTGACTGGGTACGTATGGCCTTTAGCGACAAATCCCGCTTTCAACTGTGTCGGGACGATCATGGAAGACGTATTGGGAGACGCCGAGGGCAGCCTGCCGATCCCGCTTTCACTATTGCACGCTACACAAGCCCTCAACCAGGAGTTACGGTATGGGATGCCATTTGCCTTCACAGACGGACCCCTTTGTCATCATTAGAGACACACAACACAGCAGTACGTCGACGACATTCTGAGACCTGTTTTGCTACCGTTCCTTTTGCAGTATCCTGGCCTTTGTTTTAGCAAGATAATGCCAGATTAAGTACGGCACGTGTTGCTATGAGCTGTCTTTCAGCTTGCCAAACACTTCCTTGCCCAATCAGATGGCCAGATCTCTCTCCCATCGAGCTTGTTTGGCATATGATGGGAAGGCGATCGCATCTACCAGGGAATAATGATGACCTAGCCCGACAATTGGAGCAAATTTGGTAAGAAATACTGCAGGAGACCATCCTGGAGCTTTATCAGTCTACGCCACGCCGTGTGGCACCTTGCATCCATGATAGAGTTGGGTCAGCACCTTATTGAGTTCGTTACTTTGTAACTACATAACTCTTAAATAAATCACTCAATTGTTCTGAAATTTTAATCATTTTTTATTCAGTACATAATCTTTCCATCTACCAATTTTTATCTGCATCGGACAACTCCTTCTTGGTGCGTCAATTTTTTGGTTATAAAGTGTATGAAACAAATTTGCCTACAGCATGCGACGAACTTGCAGTTACGTAATTTACTGAAAGACTGCGGGTTAAACTGTTTCAGTTTATTGGCAACAATATATTTTAATGAAACAAATCGTCTATTACGTGTTCTTTAAATACCTATAGCGAACACAAACCCAATGAATTATTTTTCTTGAAATAACAGGATAACGCTCGCCCTCATACAGCTGTTGTAACCCAACAGCTTATAATATTTTCTTGGCCTGCTAGATCACCATATCTTTCTCCAGTACAGCACGTATGGGGGATCATGGGATGACACCTCCAGCGTCTTCCACAACCAGCATTAACCAAGTGCAATAGACATGGAACTCCATCCCACAAACTGACATCCAGGATTTGGACGACACAATGCATTCACGTTCGTATACTTGCATTCAAAATTCTGGCGGTTACACCAGTATGTACCAGTATTTCACATATGAAATGTCTCTTCTTGCGATTGCGTTAAATTGTGATCTTGAAAATTTAATTAATTAAATATGTTAGGCAGACTAATATATTGCTGAAATTTGATTTTTCCACAATAATATTTTTATTGATGTTGGGATTTTTTTTTCGTCGGTGTATTTTTAAATAAATAATGCGAATTCGAAAACCTCAAAAATGAATAACATAGGAACACGCGGCGAGAGAAAAAATGCAATAGGGTGCTAATAAAGGATTACGTGGCGAGGTATAATACGCAGCCAGTGCTAAAATACGATCAAGTAGCCAGATTTTGCCGAGATATATCGGTTGATTGGCAAATTCAATCTCGGGGGCCTCTATAACAAAGAAGTACCCAAAGCTTTACAATGTATTACAAATTATTGATTATTTACTAGTATATCCTCATAAGCTCATGTTTTCGCTCATAAATTATTTTACAAATACATTAAAAAATTATAACATTACCAGCATTATTACCACAAAAAACTATAAATGATTAATTTACACCTAATTTTTAGCATTTGGTACTTGTTGCTGTATATTCTTCGAATAAATTCTAGCCGAACAATCTGATAAAGAAATCAGAAAAATGTCTTCAGAAGACATTCTAAGGGCACATATGACAGGCTCATTCAGTTATTTTCTCGCAATAAAATATTTTTTAAACCAACAAATTTCGCAGCATGAAGTTATCATCCAGTCATTTGATTAGAGTATTCGATTGGTTTTGTTCCGTTTAGTTTATTATGGCAAAGTATACAAAGGATATCTGCCTAAGCGATGCCTTCGTGGAGGACTTTCTAAGGGAAACTGGCTCGTATACACGTTACACATGGGGAAAACTATAGAAACGCCCATGCAGCTAGCACAGTTTAATTCTTTATACATTTTAATGAATCAAGTTAGTCCGTTTGCCTGGATTCGAACCCAGGTCGGAACTACCAGTGTTTAGCGATTTTACCACTCGGCCGCTGGTGGGCCGTTAGAGTATTTAAATGACTTCCCGAAAATAGGAAAAATACTAACCACAAAGTAACGGAAGCATTTGTTAGAAGCACTGAATAACTTTTACTGATAAAAAGTTCCAATAAATAAGCTGTTTATTTAGGAAGAATTATCAATCAGAAAAAATATGATCAAGCTCTCCAAGGAACTAGTTTCACACAGATTCTTATTTGTTCAGGCTTTTGATTCCGGACATGTTTACCTCAGCCTATCCGAGCCTAGCACGGCGTGAAATATTTCTCTAATGATTCATTTCATTGGATGCCTAATGTTGGCTAACTAGTAAATAAAGCACGGAACAATAGGTTAATTCTAAGATAATTTTTATGATGTACCACTTCCACACCACTTACTCTACCAAAATCCAGAAATTAGTGGAAACTGATTTCTTGACTGAAAAAATTAGTTTCACTAAAAGCGACAATAAAATTTCTGCAGAATTCTATGCTCTTTTAAAAGCACTTCCTTCCCCATCGCAAGCTACAAGACATTTCGATGACCTTCAGAAGGTTAATCTGTGGTTGTGGGTGTGACGGAACCACACCCTTCATTTCCATCCCTAAATCGCTCCTTCAGCATCTTCCCACTTATCAGGATTTTAGATCCTTTTCCTCTACCCCTCTCCTTACACCAACATACGCTGCTTTCTATTTTTGCTTCTATTTCTTTTATATAGAAGAGTAATTAATTTCAGCTTTTTGTATTGAACGGATAGGCTATTCAGACGTAATTGGTGCCCTAAGAAAACATGTTACATATATCTAATGTCAAGTTTCTTAAAAACGTCATTAGTGAAGCAAAAACCTCTTAAGTTAGAACCCAAAAATTAAAACGAAAACGTATTCTATTTCGTGGAGTATTTCAACCAATATTCTATAGCATTACAGCTTCCCTTTCAGAGCTATTTGAAAGGAACTATTTTTTAAAGCAAATTAATTTTAAAGATGCATTTATCAATCTTTTCACTCTGGAGAAACCTCCGCAATATTTTCAGACAAAAAACGCGATATAAAATTTTGTGCTGTTAAATACGATTTAACGTATTTAGGCGAGCTCATTAAAATCAAAAACAGTAATTAAACAAATCTGATGTGGATTTCACACGAATTCCTTGTATGGCCTATTAAATTATACACATTTTTTTTGCTGCATTTCATTAGAGATATATTTCTCACTCTCAATTAATTCAGTTCTCATTTCATGGCAAAGCAAAAATATATAAAAACTTAAAACATCTTCATTAAAAATTGTAAAATACTGAAAAGCACAAAGCACCAAAATTGAGTTAAAACCGTTAAAAAAAATTTTTGCAAATAAAATTAGGTTTTCTTCTCAAAAACAAGCAATTCGGCCAGCGGGCAGGAAGACAGATTCTTCAGTGAACAAAACTTAAAGTTCACTTTTGGTCCCACGCGGCAAAAAGAAACTGAAGGTGGTGCAGAATATGACTTTATTACTATTCTACTAAGAGTTTCAAATGTAAACAAATTGTGGCTTCGTTAAGTTTAGTAACACTTAAACAACTTTTAAATTGTTGATGATTCTACAACTATTGCATGCAGATTAACTAAAGGCATAAAACCTTACCCGGAACGTGAAAACTGCATAATTTAGTCATTTTAAAAGCAAGAAACACATAATTTACCAACATATAAGAACACACACACACACGCAATAAATAAATAAATAAATAAAAACAAAAATAAAACTAAGCTAAGCTCACCGAGCCAGGTAACAAAGTGGGAGTACATATTTAAGTTTAACTTTAGATGCTTTAAGTTTATATATATATATATATATATGACTGGTGCAACCGATTGCAATGAAAAAGGGAGGTGCACAACTACATGTTACAGGAGTTACACATACAAAGTTTCAAAGTTCTACAGCTACTCGTCATTCAGTTACGCGAGATACATATATACGTTCGTACGCACAGACGTAAAGAAAAAAAAACTCTTTCTAATCCATTTTAAATCCAATCTGCAATCCTTTTTGGCAAAAACAGTCCGTTCGTAAAGATGTCACACTAAAACGTCGTTCAAATTGTTTCAGGAGCGGTCGAAATGGATATTTTGGCTGAAATATGTTATCCAAAATTTTTCACGATTATATTACTTCCTTTATTTCGTATAAGGAAGTAAAAAAAGGTGACACTGCTTTAAAATCTAGTATTTTCCTAGGAATATATACATTTGGACCTGCATGGTAAGCTATGAAAGAATTATTTAAAATGTTTCATTTACATTTAGATGTAACATTATAAGGTATATCTCCCACATTCTTAGCGTTCCTTCGTGGTGTAATGGTCAGCACACTGAGCCGGTATTTCAGAGGTCCGTGGTTCGATTCCCGGCGAAGGCCTTGCATAGTTTTCATGTCTCTTGCTTCCAAAAAATCCTAATGTCTCTACAACATTCTTTTCATTTGCTCGAATAAATTCTGTTATCGTAAAACAGGAAGTTATCAATTCACTCGGCCACAGAATATTTAATTTTTCTTGCACAGAGTAACAGTATACTGTTTATTAATGTAACAAAATATTCATTAAATATTTTGCCAAGATGATTTATCAACATTGATGCTATTAACGTAACAGAAAAGATGTTTCTGACACCATATGCATTAAAAACCCTCCTTGCAGAACTTCTCTCAAATTTTTCTCAACTGCGCATTATGGAATGTGGAGATAAAATTCTTTCTCAAAGTAGTGACTCAAAACAAATTGGGTCACAGGAAATTCAAAAACTAAATATTTCTATTTTGTTTTCCGAGTCTAAATACCAGGATAAATTCAATATGATAAATAAAGTTACACAAATCTAATAAATGAATGATATGTTTCAAACATCTTTAAATACAAAATTGAACTTAAAAACATATTGAAGCATTGAGACAACAAATAAGATAAAGAGATAAGCCTGAGTGATTTTCCTTGTAAAAACGCATGGAAGAAGAAATACCTTTTAAGAAACGCAAAGATAAAATTTAAGACTGAAGAGTTCCTTTGTTAATACTAGTTGAAAATATTCTGCGATTTCTTTTAACGTGTGGAAACTCTTAATGTTTCATCGGAATTGTGAACTATGTGCGAAAAACTGATCGATCAACTGTTGAATATAAGCACATCTACTGGTCTTAATATAATTTCAAAATACATTAAAATATACATAAGTGACAGCAAACCACGAATAGAGCTTCCATCCACAGCGCTTCACTGAACGCAACGACTAGAAGTGGGTCGTTGAAACATTTGTAATTCTAAAACCACTGCCGGCAAATTGACTTTAGAAGTAGTCCAGCAGATATTTAGAAAGTCTTAAATAAGGAAAATGCTAAAAATCTTTAAAAAAATAAAAATAAAAATAATCAATTTCATGACCGAATAGCTAAAGAAAAATCATTTCTCAGTAAAGTGAGTCGAAGATCTTCCCGAAGAACTGAATTAAGAGAACTTCTGGAATTCGATTATACAGAGGCTGTTCGCACATTTTTTAGATGATGTATATTATATTCACAAAACTAAATTACATAAAATTCTTGTGTTTTAAATGTTCTATTTGACATCCCTTATTCTGAACTATCTTTCGACACCGCAGTTTCCAGGATAATAATGCCTTTTGAAATCTCAGAAGAAGTATTCTATGCCATTCCACCCGAACAGCTTTCCAGAGTCCTGTTAGGGTTTGGGGGCAACGTTTGGATAATGCAGTTTTTAAAAGACCGAAAGCACAAAAATCCATAGGTGGCACATCGGGAGATTGAGTAGGGATATCAGTGAAGGGTATGGCCTTCATACCAGTTTTTTGTTCCATTTCGTTTAGGAAATTTACAGTGGATTTTGATTTGTGACTGCTAGCTTTGTCCTGATGGAGTCTCACAGACAGATGGCACTGTGGGTAAAGCGATGGTATTTCATTCAGAAAAATTGGCGATAAAATATGTTCCTGATAGTATTTGGAGTTAATCTTGACATTTATTTTGCATTCTCTTTATTTTTAACTTTCCATTATAAGAAAAACCACCAACAATCATGAATCCCTTAGAAAAACTTTTTTTCGATTCTTTGAACCATGTACTTAAATTTTTGTCTCCCCTTTTATGATAATAATGGCTCTTTTTTTGTTACAATCATTTAAATACACCCATGCTTCATCTATTGTGACAATTGTTTTCCATTTTTATTTGGATAAGTGTTTGCAGAAGAAGACGGAAGAAGACGATGCACATTGCGTTTTTTCGCTTTCTTAAGATTTAAATCAACGTCTATCATTTTGTTTACAGTGGACGCCGAGCATTTTAATGATTTTGCAATTGTCCTTGGACTAGGGGGATTTTCTTTTAACATTAAACAACGTACCTTTGCAATAGTCGAAGATGTCCATTTTTTCCTTGAATACTTGTTTGGAATTTTTGTCCCACTTGAGGCTCCAATTTGACGTTATTTTCCTTTCTTGTTGATGATATTACCTATCGACGCTTTAGATATCACAAAACCATGACTCTCACATCGTTTTTAGATAACGGAGTATGCACATTTCTCTTCGGAAAGAGCGTAAATGTAGCCTTCGAACCCCTGCTTTGTTAAATTCGCCATTTTGAATAAAAACAAAACTTTCAAGTTACAGACGATAATTTTGACTTTTAAAAACATAGTACAATTGCAATTACTTCTTTTGCACCAAACGAATTTTTATTACCGCTTACCAAAATCATCTAAAAAATGTGCGAACAGCCTCTGTATTTTTAAATGAATGTAAGTTAAATGTTTCTGGCAGTGATGGAAAGCAAATGACACAGAAAAAACCAAACACTGAACTTCCAATTAAGAAACTTATTTATTCAATATAATATGGTAGCCAAATGGTCTGGGCTGCATGAATGCCGCTTGAAATATACATTTTATAGATGGGGAAACAGAAACATTTACTTACATAAATAATTTAAAACATTTGAAACGCAGCACTTATAAAATACGTTTATTTTCGCATTGCTGACTTTATCAGGACCATGATACCGAGCATGATGTTCACATTAGCAAAATGTGGAATTTGTGTAGCTGTCCATATATAATCAAAACGGCTTCACAAAGTCCAGACCTCAAAGCTATTGAGCAGAATCGGGCCCATTTGCAAAAATAAATTTCCAACAAAATAAAGTTACGGAAACATTCACCACAGAAAGAATAACATAAAAGCAAATCTTAAACTCTTGCGAAATTCAGGTCCAGAAGATTCACTGAAGTCATAAAAAAGGAAAGAAGAAAGTCAATACATCAATTACAGTACTTAGTAGATGATTATGTTTAAATGTTTTTATACCCTAATACGTTTTTACCATTATTTTCTAATTTGCATACAAGAAATGTACACTTTATTAATTAATTTTAAGATTTTTCAGTTTTGTTTAGCCCTAAACTAACTATGATATGTAAGAAAAGTATTTCGTCTACATAAAACACTTAACTATTTCTTCAAAAAACGTTTGAAAGCTCGACATGTTCCAATATGTTTTTGACCCAGTATTTAAACTGGCGCCATACATAAAAGTAAAGACTTCCTGTGCGTAAATTGTTACCTAATAAGTCAATGATTTAAATTTTTACCTAATATTCTGCCAGTTAATAGCCACCGAGTATTCTTCCACAATTACGAGTAACCCAAAGAAACCATTTTTGTTTTCAGTTTGCGGAATTTGCACTCAAGCAAAAATATGAAGTATTGCCATCGGAGTGAAATATTAAGTTTCGCGCGCAGAAGATCCAGGGAAACAAATGCACAACCAGACTCAAATAATAAAGTTTCATTCTTTTATTAAATACACGCTTATGTGTCTATGACGATAATTTACGACGAAGCAAAATCATAAGATTTACCTATCATTCATTCGCCTTTGCAAATATAGACAGCTTATTTAAAGTGCAAGATTTTGTGCTGCATATTTTTAATTTTTCGGTGAATTATTCTGAAAGTAGATAATTTATCGTATATAACTGTTTTAAACTGTTTTAGGTTAAACTGAAAACTGCATATGACGATTAGATTGCAGTGTCTTTTAAATTTTTGTCTTTTAAATATGAGACTATTAAATTATAACGAAGCTTATGGAACAGAAACCATAAATGACTAAATTGCCTTATATTTTTTTACATGGCTATTAAAGAATACAACACGGAAAACGGTGAATTTGTCATAATTTCCCACTTAAAAAGTCCTAGAATCTGTAAAATAACAGATTATTTAATTATATTTCGTCTAATTATAGGAATGGTTTAAGCTTCGTATACAGTTTGATAGAAATAATATTCAAAATGTCAAATCGCTAGCTAGTATTACCACTTTTAACTGCTAATAGTTAAAAGTACTACTAATAATACTTTTAACTATTAGGAGTTAAAAGTGGTAACTATTAATAGTTAAAAGTGCTCTCAAGGAAATACAAAAATGCACATTCTTTCCAGAAAATACATTTTTTATTTCTAAAAAACTATCGTTTCCTCTCCTGAGAAATCGTAAAGACTTCAGAATGCGTTTCATATTTCATGGAGGCAGCACTTTTCTTGCCATGAGGAGAAAATGCATGTATATTCCAAGTCTTCTCTCTTGAGCCCATGAAAATAGTAAATCTCATATTTTACCATCCAGTGGCGATTTTCAGAGATGAAATTCATCCTCGCGCAAAAGCCACTGAATAAGAAATGGGACATATCTAGTCAATACGTCGTTGTAAATAACGTACACTGGATCGGAATAGATGCATCATGCGAGGATTATTCCATTACATAAGAATTTCTGCAAACAAGTAAATTTCAGTGCTGGAAAAGAAATTTTGCTGTTTATAATGTCTAAGGAAGATCTATATAATTCAAGGAAAAGGGAAATGAATATTATATTATCTCCCGAATATCAAAGAAAATGAAATGAAGAAAATGATTCTTTTAAAATGGATCTCGACGTAAGTCATTTTTAGCACCGCGGTAGAAAACTCTGAATGCAGAGATTTACACGTCAGAACAAAAGTAGAATTTAAATTTCGATAGTTCCATTTTTTCGGACATACATAGTGGATTTCCTAATTATTTGATTTAGAAGCTACCCGGGCTTTATACTTTCCCATATACACAAATATTGCTTTAGTAGTATTGCAAAAATTTATGAAAATAAAAATAAATTATTACCTGACATAAATTAGTCGAACTTGCTTATAACGAGCGTGAAGGGATCGCAGTATCTGCGCGTTATAACTGAGTGCGCGTAAAAAACGGGTTCGTAAAAAAGTCACGAAAATTCATGCGCACTTCTACTTAATATTTATTTTTTTATTTCTGTACACTACAATAAGTTAAAAGAAGTTGGTTAATTTGTATTAAACTGCCTTATTGTCTCTTCCATGAGTTATTGTTCTTCGTAGAAGACTGATGGCCTAAGAAACGTCATCACTTGCATCTCTGGCTTCGAAAAATGCTTGAAGTTTTTCTGCGCACTCAAAAGCCGTTCAGTATGTTGGAGGCGGTTGAGCTTGAAAATCTTCACTTTCGTCGTTATCGTCGTCACTTTCATAATTTGTTTCAGCTTGAATTTCAGCTACGAAATCCTTGGGAGTAGGCATCTCGGAAGTGACAACATTGGCTCAACAGATACATAATTTTCAAATTCTTCTCTACTTGTTTCCAAATTTTCAAAGTCGTCTATTTCTTCTTCTTTCTCCTCAGTGATTCATCTCTCTTGAGAAATGTCCAGTCCAGCCTTACGGAAGGAATTGGTAATGAATGTTGCTGTAAGGTTTTCACATACATCGCTCCTTAAAACCATCCGTTCGAATACATTAGCATTAGCATTTGTGATTGTTGCTATTTTTTCTCTTCTATCGAAATGCATCAAAATCAAGTGCTTACGAAAATTTGATTTAAAACTTCTGATGATGTTTTGGTCATCAGAATAACACATGTAGAATCTGGTAGTAAAAATTCAATTCTTATCATTCCCTAAGATAAAATAAAGGCCGCCGTCACGTATGCGTAGGATTTGACTCATCACTAACTTTCGGTTGACTTCGAAACGTTAAAGAAACTTTTCCAAGAAAGGATTAGTCGAGTTGGAGAGACGGAAGTCGATAGAAAGTTCATGAACCACAAAACTATTGCTTGCTATAACCGGGGTGCATGCGACATGCGACATGCGACGGAGGACGTGGGCACCACCCCTTTACCATATGGTTAATTG
>KK114727.1:7354-30386 GCA_000611955.2 Stegodyphus mimosarum
GTTGTGTTATTTATAACTTATTAATTTTGTACTTTTTAATTACAAAAGGCTCTTTTCAGAACCAATTTTTATTTAAAATTTTCTCTAATGGCGTATCGATACTGCGGATTAAGGATTACAAGAGTAAGATTTCGTCGAAATTTGATGGAATACATTTCTACACGTTTCCTTGAGACGATGCGTACTTAAGGAAATAATAAAGAAGAGTTTTAAGGAAGTAATAAAGACGAGTTTTAGGATATGTATTGTTGAAATTAAAGGTAAAAAAATCTGATAATTAAAAGAATTATTCCCCTATATTTTATAATAACGCAGGCACAAGTTTTAAATAATATTTTAAAAAATCTTTTTTTTTTATTCCCTTTCAGAAATATTCAGAGAAAGTTATGTACTATTTAATGTATTTCATTATTAAAATAAAAAGAGCGCTAATTTGAAATGGACCGAATTGAGCATTAATTACAAATTGACTTCGATTTTTTTCATTTAAAAGATGCCCCAGAAGTTGAAAAAATCATGTCATATTTGAGAAGTACTTTAGGTAGAAGCTCTATAAGTGAAGAAGAAATAATGCATAATTTTGATGTTAATAACAATAAACTTTGCTTTGAAATACTGTACAAATAAAAAATATATACATTTATATATATAATTACGACGCAATTGCAAAATATTTACATACAATTGTGTCAAAACTGATTGCGGCCTCTCCATCTTACTTCCAACCTCCATGACGTCACTGCAGGGGAAAGGAAGAGGGGAAGAGATTTAGTTTACATCGCCACCACTGCAGTGAATTGGCGCTGCAATTTGGCGTCATGTTATAGTATGGGAGTGCCGACGCTTTACTTACATACAGCTTTGTGTGCCACAGTATTCCTACTTTTCCGGCATAGCCTTCTCTTATAATTTGTCTCGGGCTGCATTGCACGGGAAAATACAACAGTTTTAATTATAATTCCACTAAAATTACCTATCTAAGTTCAAAATTGGTAACACTGTTATCGGCGATTATTTAACGCTCAGACATGGTGGAACATATTGTTTTGAAGATAAGATTTTTGGCCACTTTGGAGGTATATTTCTGTATTTCGTTATAGCTTGCTCTAAACCTGCTGTTAGTGATGTTGTAATTAAGATTCAGGAGATCTTAAAGGAAAATTTAAGGTGGGAGTTTTCAAACAGACGTAAAAGTTTGGGAAAATCAGGAATTCCAGACAGATATTTTATATATGAATTAACAAGTGATGAACTTTTTAGAGAATTTTTGATGGATTGTGGATTACTGAATGATAGAATTTGCTGTGAAAAATGTAAGATAACATGCGGGTTAGTTAGTCACGAAAAGTCATCGAATGGTAGTATTTGGAGCTGCAAGAAGTGTAGGGCTCAGAAATCGATTAGGCTAGGACTTTGGTTCGCCTGTAGTAAGCTTAATTTACAGTTAATTATTTCTTAATTGCAGAATAAGGGAATATCTGAAGGTTTTTGGCATTGTTTTCAGAATTACATCTTTTTAATCTGAATCATTTTTATTAACCATTCCTCATTTTGTTTTCTTTTAAAATCGTGCATAAGAGTCGTAAATTTATTTCGATTAACCATGATTTCTTGAAAACAAGATGGTTGCCATTTTCGAAATACGAAGTTTCGTCGGAAATCTTGATTGCAACCATTCTACAAAACACGATATTTGGAGCCAAAAAACTTCGGCAAATTTTGAAAGTTGGCTATACTGAAGTTGCTCCAGTAGCTGGCGCTTTCTAGAACTATTAAATCATAGGCGTGTGTCAGTGGACGTTTCTTCCATTTTCGTTTTTGAGGGATTATCTCAGTTTTTTTATTGTTATTTCGTTATTATTTTGTTGTTAGCGTGTTGATGGAAATTGAAAGCTTAAATTTATTGAAGTAAATTGAGCAATAACTAAGTTTAGTAATAACATTAAAACAAGTTATATACACCACTGTTACTACAAGTGACAAATCAGTGGAAATAAGTTTTGTCAATGTTTATTCACAAAAGGTATTACATAATGCTTAGTACTTAATAACATACTCTATTTTATGCATCTATAATTATATTTTACTCAGGGCGCAAAAATTACTATTTTCTTTATTGTTATTTATTTAAATTTCCGTAATAATAAAAATGAATCACAATTTTATAAATTTATATTAAAACTTATGTGGACACCCTGACGTTGTTCAGGGGCCCCCAAATCCATTTTAATTTTGCATTTTAATTTTTGACTGATATCGGGGACCTCTGGGGATTCGTGGGGACCACTGTTCTAGATCATCGGTTTAAATTTAGTAAAATGACATGTAGACATGACAACATGAGAGATTCCCTTCTTGTTTAGGTGAGACAGAAAAATGCAACCCCCTGCCCAAGTCCATTCACAGCTGGTATAGCTGCAGTATGTGTTAGAATTTAAGAGTGCAAAAAATGTCAGAATTTAAAAGAGTAACAAGCAACAAAAATTAGAGACTGCAGAATTTTTAGAATTTGGGAGAGTCACTGGGCAGTAGAAAAAGGGGCTAAACCTTCTAGAATTTAAACAGATACCAAACAACAGCTTTGGGGACTTCTACCCAGGCAGCATGCATTCGTAAATTGCACGAGAAAAATACGTGCAAATTACGAATGGTCCTTCGTATAAAAAACGTTCAAGCTGAACGTAAAAATATCATAAAAAGTGTCCAGTCCCAATTACTAGATATTTACGTATATTTTTACGTTATAATATACGTAAGTTTTACGTAAAATTTAGGTATATTTACGCCAGAGACTGCTGTTCATTCGTAACTTTTACGTATAATATACGTAAATATCAGGGATTTACGTATATTTCTACTAAAAATTTACGTATATTTATAGCATATACGTAAATCTCTCCAATTTTTTGCTTCACATAAGCGTATATATTTAGTAAAAATTTACGTAAATCTCCCCGATTTTTTACTGTATATAAACGTATATATTCCTCGTATTTTTACGGTACAAAAACGTATATATTTGCGATTTGTTACTGTATATATACGTATATATTTGATATAAATTAACGTAGATATTCCCCATATTTTACGGTACAAAAACGTATATATTTGATAGTAATTGACCTAAATCTCCCCTATGTTTTCTTTGCATATGCGAATGAATTTAGTTCGATAATTAATTTTAATTTAGCGTAAAAATATAGTTCGATGTCTTCTCCTCTTTACTGTGTATAAATGCACATTTTTGATAAAAAATTTGCATAAATCTTCAATACCCTTTTACTGCATTTTTCGTAAAATGCACTTATTTTAATCTCATATTTTTTATATAAATATATGCAAAATTTTTCTGCATGTTATAATTAAAAGTGAAAATGCCATTTTTATATCAAATTTTTACATGTCCGCATTTTAGGTATGTACAGCAAAATAGAATATATATGTAACTGGAAAATTTAAATGCAAAAAAAATAAATTTCTATTCTAAAAATTACGTTACACTTAAAGACTTAATACTACTTTCAATATTTCATTTCAAAGTGACTACAAAGAATGCAATAAATTTCGTAAACATGCATTTTATGTTTTAAATCAATTGAAGCTACCGTTCATTTACATGGCATAAGAAAATGTCCTTCGGAAAAACAAATAATTTATTTAAAGTGTTAGTTTGCAAAAATGAATTTAGTAAATCACTGTAGCAAACAGTTGTTTACTAAACTACAATACAGTTAATTACCGAATTCAGTAAACGACTGTAGCGCAAAACAAAACATCATACATTTAGATTATTTTAATGAGTATGCTAACTTTTAAAATTGTGCAATATAGACCAGGAGGGATATTGTAGAAAACTTACCTTTTCCAATAGTAACGAAGTTGAATTTTTTATGCATACTTTCCTTGAAGATTATTGTTTAATGTCCCAAATATTGCATTCATATCTTCAGATAACACGCAAATATATATATATATATATATGTATGTAATATGCATAGAAATTCGTTTGTTGAAAAGAAGTCCATCAAAATCATGTTAAAGAAAGTACTATTAATTAGCATCTGTTAAGTTAATCCAGTAACTTCTGCTTTAAAAATTTTCGGCATTATTATATGTAATTATGCATAATTATTAACACACATAATTATGATGTGTAAAAATTTTACATTTATCTGGTAATCCTGCATTGCATTGTAATCTGTTATTGTTATTTTTCTCAGTTTTAAATCTTATAAATATATTATTAGATCAGTGCTAAAAGTTCACCTCTGCAAAAGAAATGCTTTATCGGGGCATTTTTTTAAAGTTCCTTTTTACAGTGTAACTGATAATTTCATAAAAAATTTAATAGTTTCATAAAATTATGCAAATTTAAAATTATCGAAATAGTTTCTTTATTTTATCTTATATACCGCATGAAATTTTAAAAAGTTAATTTGAAGTTTTTAAATATTTATGTCATGTGACTTTTTCTCTAAGATCATTATAAATGTACATGATGATGTGGACATACAATTATTTTTTTCATCAAATAGCTTTATGGTATTAAATGGTTTAAGTTGGCTCATATTTTTATTAATTTTTTGTCAAATTCTGTGCATTTTGGATTACGCTCATATGATGACAACGAGTTATTTAAATTATCAAATTAATATAAACATACCCCAATATGAGTTGTAATACTTGCAAAGGAAGTACTCATGAAATTAATTTGAGCATTAGTTTTGTTTTATAAGTACTCGAAAACTGCGATTACTATTAAATAATAAAAACTAACATTAAATCTGATAGCGTAATTTATTTAACAAAAAAATTTCAAAAAAGATTTCATTCAGTTTTATTCAGTCTTCGACAAACATTTTGCTCTATACTTAGAAGCTTTCAACCAGTCTTTAATATCCTGGGAGATTCTCGTAAATGAGGCTTCTTTCGGGTCCGATGTTTTGAGAACAGCTCCTAAACAGTAAAAGGGAGAAATTGTAATAATTTCACACTTCAGATGTGAACAGTTTTTAACTATATAGTTAAAGTATTATAAGATGCATATAAAATGCACTGAGTATTTCATATTTAAAAAGTTACTTTTCAAAATTAAAATTATTTAAAAATTATTCAAAATTAATTAAAAATGTAAGTTCATACCATCACATAGTAAACTTCAATTATACACCTTACACAATGCCTATAATTTCAAGTAAAAAATACTTAAATAGTTCTTTAGAATTGCAAGTTTAAGAGAATTTTTAATGACTACGTTCATATTTACGTATATGAGAAAAAAACTTAATTTTGTATTTATTATATTGCATTTGCCTTTCCAATTTTACTCCAACATATATAGTAAAGAATATTCGCTTTCTTACAGATAACGCTTTTCTTAAATAAAGAGTAAGCAGAAAACCAATCAGAACGCCATATACATATAACAGAACACTTCATAATTGCAAATATATAGCCATATTTGCAATTATGAAGTGTTCTGTTATTTTATTTCTGAGTCTGTTAAAACAAACAGCGTTATGATAATCGAATTAGAACCCTCAAAATTATGAAATTTTATTTCATACTGTTATATAATGAAAAAATGATTCTGAAGTCAACATTGCCAGATCGGCCATTTAAATTATCACCTGACGTTTGTTTACATTTGTACCCGCAGCTGCTTATGAATGTTCACTCATATATTGCTTTAATTTTTACTGTTAACTCCGTGTTATTTTAAAATGTTCTTCTATGAACAGGATTCGTACAACTCAACTTTTGCAGCGTGTATTCGAGTGTTTTGTTTACTATTCACCTGCTGAAATAGTGCTTATTCTTGGATTTGATCGCGCTTATCATTCATTTTACTTGTCTAAAATTGAAATTTTATCATTTTTGACATTATAATTTATAATTATGGATGATAAACAAAACAAGCGAAAGTCTGGATGTAGACCTAAAAAATATATGTTCCGTGGAAACCAGTTTACTAAAAAGTTCTCTTCTCAAAAACGACTCAGTGCTTCCAGTAAAAAATTAGATAATTCCCTGATTATGCAGAATGATACAGATTTTACAGGTTATGTACTTATTGATCATACAATCCAGATATCATATAATTCAAATAATTGGAGTTCTAATGTAATAATAAAAATTGTAATAATAAAGAGCTTAAATAAGTATAATAATAAGTATGAAAATGCACTTACTTCAGATCAACTGAAATGCAGGAGAAATGTTCCACCGATGAAATCCGTTGTGAAAATGAGAAACTGATGTTCTGCAGTGTTGTATAAAAACGCTCTTGGTTCGGGGACCCCAGTGAAAGCGAAGTTGCCCGTAGAGAAACATTTCTCTTCTTGTAGCAATCTGTTGCAATCTTGCTTTTAAGCAAGAAGAAAGGAGATGAATATTTCTCTTATCGTAAACAAAGTGACGGCGGGCGAGCATTTGCCCCCACAATGTCTCTAAAAGCAAAGCTTCAGGTTCTTTGTTAAAAACTATTTTGAGAAAGGTCAGAGGGCGCGGGAACGTCCAGGATTTGCATGCAAGTTATAGAGTAAAACGTAGAATTCTCGAAAACGAGTTCTTGCCTTCTGAAAAGTAAAATTTTGCGGACAGGAAAAAAGTTGCTCTCACAGCGCTTCGAAAAGAAATTTAGGAAAATAAATTAAAAGATTATTTTCATGCGTATCCTGATGGGCATAAACGTTGATGAAACTAAACTATCCGATGTATATCTCTTTGGTCTACATTAAACTGTTGTACAAGAAGTTAAACAATTTCGAGCATTTTCTGTTATATTTTATTCCTCGACATGAAAGATTTGCTACTCTTGTCAGGACTTAATTTCTAAAATTAAGAGTGCAGGAGCTTTGTGGAAGACCTTCAGGAAACAGGAAGAACAAATTAAATAAAATGATTAATATCCTTAATAATTAATTCATTATTAAAATGATTAAGTAGTTGAAATTAAATAAAATGCAAAGATTTAAATTAAAACTTAATAAGCGATTTTTAATATAATTTTATTACTAAAAATAAAACTTTCAAGACCAAATTTCTATTGAAATTCTTGTTCAAGTACATAAAAGAAGTGGATTTAGGGCTCCGGTGCGCTCCGGCTAGAATTATGAATTATCCCCAAAACTAAGAAGTACCGGAGCCGAGCTCTGAGGGGGGGGGGCCGGCGCAATTTAAACTCTGAGTCTTTTTCCAATTTAATTGCCAAATTTTGCTAAATAAAACAAGGCGAATATTGTACCAAATTCAGTAAGTACACAAACTTAATATACAGCTTATTTCAGTTAAATGGGTAATGGAATTTTCATAAAAGAAATTAAATTGTGTAGTTTAATGTAAGTGTTGATATGAATAAAAATGACAAATTTGATATAAGAAAATAAATAAGTTATTTTGAAGATCTTTAAATCAAGAAAATATATTTTTTTGCAAAAATGTACATAAAAATTTAGCTCACATGATAAAATTCATTGAAAAATTTTAACCTCATATATGAATGCTAGAATAATGCTTAAAATAATTTATATTTATATAAAATATCAAGATTGTTTTCAAATTCGTAGAGGCTTTTATCCAGAGGAAATTTAATTTTAAACATTAAGACGATTTAAAAATAGAAATAATTTTGATAGCACATTAAAATGCCTACCCTTTTTTCATAATCGGGGGAAAAGGAAAACAAAGTAAAATGCCAGAAATACACTAAATATTTTGAAATAAAACTTCATTTTCAATCTTTTTAAAATTCGTATAATATCCGTAAAAGTGACGAATGAAATATACCATAAAGACGGTAATTCGGATTCGTATATTATTCGTAAAAGTGACGAGTGAAATATACCATAAAGTCGGAAGTTTTTTTCAGTACATACGGATTCGTATAATTTTCGTAAAAGTGACGAATGAAATGTACCATAAAGGCGGAAGTTTTTTTCAGTCCATTCGGATTCGTATAATTTTCGTAAAAATAACGTGTGGAAAATAACGATAAAAAGTCAACAGTATCTTCATCCTTTTTTATTCGTATAAATTTCGTAAAAGTAACGTGCAAAAAATACCATACCCTTATTTCACCAAAATTATACGTATATTTTTGGAGACGTGCTGCCTGGGTAGAGATTGCACTAAATGGCAAAATGCATAGTGCAAGCTGTTCGAGATTTGCAAAAACTGACCGTTCTCCTTTCTCCCAATGAACTTAAAATAAAATAACCTTACATCTAACATTCCAAAGCGTCATGTTTATATTCAAAAGCCATACAACATCAACAACTACAAAAAGGGATCAGAAGTAGCCACTCTTACAATGACAAACTATGAAAGAAAGATAACAACTGAGGCTTGTTTCTAACAATACACCCACTTTTTAATCAATCAAGACAAAATATAAAAAATACTGTTCACACAAATATCAAGGCTAAATAGTAAAAAAAAAAAATATATATAACAAAAAAAGATAACATAAAAAAAAATCTGAAAGATTTCAGATTTTAAATTACGTCCAAAGGCGCGTTTTTTTAACGTTTCGTGTGCTACCTTTTTTTATTAAATATCATGTACTACGTACTCAAACCATAAAATTCAGTTCAAAATCAATATCGCAAAATCATTTTAAAATGAACATATCTTTAGAATTTCCGTAAGTCTCGTGCGCTGGAGATAAAAATGTTTTTTTTTTCCGTACAGTGTTGCCATTGCTCGCTTTGAAATCATTTAGTTTGTTAATCAGAAATTCGTTGAAATGTTACAAAACATAAAATCGATAATAAAGCAAATTTCAAATTCAAAATTAGGGCTTCCAGATGCCCATATTCGCAATAGGATTACGTCATTCAAAATTCGATAGCTCTAGGTTTTATCACAATGCGAGAAACATGCATATATTTATGCAGATTTTTCATTTTTTAAAATTTAATGCAGAGCGATAACATTTAGTGGCAACAATTTGAAAAGTGAAACGGGCATTCAGAGTGAATCGATGCAAAATCGCAAAACGAAAGTAATAGTCCTTCGGGACTAAATCCCTTTGGACTAACAAAAACAAAATTAAGTTCTTAAATTTCTACGCTTAAATAACTGAAATAGTATTCAGGTTAGAAATCTAAATGGAATTTTAATTTGTCATCCACTTCTAGTCACGACAGTCTAAATGTCTATTGATAAATCTGGAGATACATTATTCTCTGGTAATTTTGAAACTAAATTGCCTTCACCCTGCGTCTCAGTTTCATTTGCCTCATCTGACACCAAAGATGAAGGTATTTCGAAAGGGAATATTCTCTAGATTGGGCGAACTAATTCTCAAGACATAGGTTTGACACGAACTACTCGAATGTTACCGTCCTTTTCTGGATATAGCTCAAAGCACCTTTGCTAGAGGCCACAGCATCTTACGTTTGTCATCACACTTGATGATAATTATGTCCCCGATTTTCACCTGTTGAGAAATGGGCACTGTAGAGGGACTTTGCACTAGCGGGCTGAGATATTCATTTCTAGATCTCTTTCTCAAAAGCTCTCGTAAATTCTCTAGATGTCTCAGTCTCTTGTTGAAATCAGCTTTATCAAGATGATCCAAGTTAGGAACTCCAAAGACTGGAATTTCGCCTAAAAACAAGGACAGTGTCAAAGGGATGAGATCATCAGAGTCCTTTGACACATAAGTAAGTGGTCTAGCATTCACAGTTGCTTCGCAGTCGCACAACACACTCATCAATTCTTCATCATTCAGACACGACTGGCCTAGGACTCGAACCAAAAAATTTCTTAATCATTTGAACAAGTCGTTCCCAAAAGCCATTGCACCATGGTGCTGCGAGTGGACTGAACTTCCAGTCGATCTTGTTTCCTAGTATTTCAATTAATTTATATCAAGAGATTATTGGATCCGACAAAATTGCCTCCCTTGTCGCTATAAATTATCGATAGCCTCTACGGGCAATAAATCTTTTAAGGCCAAGTAAAAATCCTTGAATTGAAAGGGACAAATTCAGTTCCAAATGAAGCGCAGGTGAAAAGTAAAATGCAAGTTTTTCTTTTATCCTTCAAAATTAAGGGGCCAGTTGAATCGACTCCGACAATCTCGAAAACACGAGCATCTCTCTGTTTTCTGGTAAAGTGGCAGGCACCGTCTGTACTCGTTTACTTCCATGTTTCCTGCACCTAACACATGCATATAAAGCTTTTCGAATCGTAGCTCTGCTTTTCAGGATCCAAAACATCTCTTTAAGTGTTGATATTAGCACGTGAGTTCCTGCATGAGACATAGACAGATATTTATCAATTATCAATTTCTCCACAGTCTTATGATTCTTCGGAAGTAACATCGGATAAATAAAATTTTCATGGTCTTTTCTTTCAGTCAACCTAGATTTGACGCATAAAATGCCTTAGTCATCTTTGAACACACTAATTGACTTCAGCTTCTTTATATCATCAAATGAAACATAATCATGTTGAATAATCTTCACAATAGATTTCTCAGCTCTTGTCAATTCATAAACTTTTAACCCTCCTGCTTCTCTTTCTTCTTTCCTCTTTTGGGTATTTCCTACGAATCCGTGTATCCAACCAATCATTCTCAGTATTTTCTTATACTTTGAAAAATAGCCAAAGAATCGTGAAGACATATCTCTTTATATTTAACGAAACTATAACTGCTTTATGTTTTTCAGTATTAACCTCTTCTTTATTATCGATTGGGAAAAAACGAGGCCATTCTTCTTCCGGCAGTGCCAACCGAGGTGGGCCCTTTCACCATCTTGATTCAGTAAGTTTCTTCATAGAACATTCTCTTGATGGCATATCGGCTAGGTTTTCTGCACCTAGTACATGGTGCCAATTTTTACGGTCCGATAGGATTCTAATTTCTGAAACTCTTTATTATTCACAAAAGTACTCCAAATGTCTATGTTCTTTATCCAGAACAATGCTATAGAAGAATCGGTCCCGCAATATTCCTTTGAAATTTCGACATTCAGATTCTTCTTGACAAATGAGGCTAATCGCACTCCAATAAGACAAGCAAGCAATTCAAGTCGTGGTATACTTGTTTTTCTTCAAGGGAGCTACTCATGCTTTAGCTTGCACTAGAATCACTTTGACTTCTTCTTTATTTTGACTTTTCAAATATACTGCACTTGCATACGATCCCTGTGAAGCATCGGCACACTTACGCAAACAAAAAGATTGGCCTTCTGTCAGCGGAAGTAGTCTGGAAATCTTCATGGATGATAACAAGGGTAAATCCTTGACCCACTTCAAGAATTTTCTTTTGATATTTTCCGGTAGCTCTGCATCCCAGCTCAATTTAGTTTCCCAGCTCTTTTGTTAGTATAGCTTTGGAAGGAGTATAAAAGGGCAGGTGAAACTTATTGGGTCAAAAACTCTTTGCACAATTGAGAGTATGTTTCGTCTTGTCACTGAGAGATCAATCAAGTCGATATTAGGGATGTCACAAAACAATGAAGCTTCATATTTATCCCACAGAAGACCAAGTACTTTCAACGGCTCGCTAACTGTAGATTTTTCACTGCTCAGTTCTGTTTATTCCCAACCACTTAAGTCAAAGTTACCACTTGCCATTAACTGAGTTGATTTTGAAATAAAATATTCTGCTTCTTCATTCGAATTCACTGAAATGACACAGTTGTCAACATAAAAGGAATTTTTCAATTTTGTAGCCACTTTCTTCAAAGAAGGTCACATTCGTCCAAATGAGAGTTGATCACTGCTCCTAAAAGAAACGGACTGCTTAGTTCGAAGACTACTCTGCAATGGCGAAATTTTCTTATTTCCTTTTGTTCCGAGTTTTTCCACCACAAGAATCTTCAATCACGATCATTTTCTTTTAACAGATATTTGAGGAAAAGCTTTTCTAATGTCTGAGATAATCCCAATTTTTCCTTGCCTAAATTCAAGAAGCAATCTAGGTATCAGTTCAATTAAATGTTGTCCTTTTGTTAGACAGTTGTTATGTGAAAGGAAATCCTTTTGCTTGCAGGAGGCATCAAATACAAGTCTTACTGCTGTTGTATAGTTATCTTTCAAGACCGGTCTGTGGGCAAGATAATGATTGTTAACTCGTTCCTTTTCTTGTGGTACTTCTTCTATTACTCCACGTTCGAGCCACTCTTCGAACACTGCATTGTATGTTTCAAATTTATCGTTTAATATGAGCTTCTTTGTCGCGGAAATCAATCGTTTTTCAGCAACTTCTCTGTTACTTGGTAAAACTTCTTTATCGTTAATCCAAGGTAAACTGACTTTTTATCGATCCTCCACCCTCTCCAGAGTGTTATGAAAGTGATTATACAATTCTTCTTCTAACTCTGAATCAGTCTTATTTTCTTTACCATCTGTTATACCCAGTGCTTATGGCTTCCACAAATTTTCTATGTTATTGCTGTGAATCAACACGGACGTTATTGTTGATGACATGGAGAAAGAGTTTCTTTCCCAAGCGTAATCATTGATCTTTCCCATGATTGTCCATACAAATAGTGATTCCATAGCAGTCAGCCATTTTCTAATTTCTGAATTCTTCCGGTTAACAGTGCGCCTGCGACGTCAGTTCCAATAAGAACTCCTATTTTCAAATCCCTTCTTCCTACATCAGATTGTATGGATATTTCTCTGCCTTAGTTCTTCTATCCATAGTCCAGGCCGTAAGCTGACTACTAGTCCACAAATCTTCGACTGTTCCAACAAGATTAGTCGTCCAGAAGAATCACCTTTTAGGCTTCTAAGATTCACTTCATAGCGTTTGTGAATTTCTCTCCTTGTTACTCCTCCAAAAACTGCATGAATTAAAGATTCAGATCCAATTGCGTGGCACCCTATGTATACAGCAGTCTCTTTTAATATATATGAACGTTGCGATCCTGTGTCGATAAGTGTTCTTACTGTCTTCTGCTTTTTGTTTGAGTCGATATTAATTAACAGTGTTTGGAAAAACACCTCATCTAGGAAATTAGTGCTTGCAAGTGATACGTTTTGTTTCCCCCTTCTTTATTCTTTTCAACATCATTGTTCTTTTGATTGGCCTGCAAATCCGGACACATGATACCCCAATGTCTTATCGAGCATATCAAGCATCGACTATTTGTCTTGCATTGCTTGGACCTGTGTCCAATTTTGGGACAGAAGAAGCAACCATTCTTTTTCTTTATTTCATCATCCTTTTGATTCAGAGTCATCGTCTGAGCAACAAAGCAATCTCAACTTTCATGATTTTCCTCACAAAAGCATTCTTTTCACCATAATTTGTTCCTTTATTATTACTTGAGAATAAATCATTCGGTGTGGGCACGAAATGTTCATCCTGATACCTTTTATCACTTCTACTTTCTTTGCACCCGAAAGAATTAATTTAAATACAGCTTTTACCAAAGAAATTCTCTGCTCTCCTTCCACTTCATTCTTTAAAAACAATAATATATGTTTCTACTTCTCAGAGTGAGAATTCTTTTTTGCTGTAATTATTGATGCATAATTTCTAAGCTAAACTCGTAAAATTTCCTCGAGAATGCAGGATTCCACGAGCGGAAACAGCATTGCAGCGCATTTGTCGCTTGCCATTCCTATTGACTCTTAACGAACGTGAATGCGACCCTAACTTAGCATACAATTCTGGTATATTGTAATTTCGCCTTTGAGCAGTAACATTTTTAATAATCAGACCTGATATTTCCCAAATATAGAATTCTACAAATAATTCTTCCCTACCGAACCTATTTCTTCAGACAGACAGACAAAGAAGACAGATGTCTTGTTTTGCACCTGCTAAGTCTTTCTGCACCGATGGGCGAAAAATCAAGCTATGGTGCGAAGGAAAGGTATATAGAAAATGGGCAATTTTGTATTTCAGAGGAGAGTAAAAAAGGAACTTCGTATATTTTATACGAGTTCTAAAAGCCAGGAGAAAAATATGGGACAAAATAAAATTAAAAATAAATGGCCCAAATGTAATGGAGAGGAAAAAAAAAATAAAAAGGGCCTATAGAAAGAAAAGGAAAGGAAGTAAGAAAATGTCCTAAATACGATTATGTCCAAACAAAAGTATATATTAAGTAAGGTAACATATAAAACCATACACAGTGCGAGAGCAAATCAGCAAAATTAAATAAATAAATAAATATCGGAATTTTTTTATTTTGGTTAATTATTTTTTTAAACATTATATTTATTTAATAATTTAATCATCATAGTTTACTATATATTTGTACCAGTCTAACAAGTTGAGACACACTTTATTAGCATATGCTCATAACTCTAAGAGGAAATATTAATTAATCTTATTGTTTTCTTTATTTGCGAACTGAAAGGAAAATTTGAGATCGAAAACAGTAAAACTGCAACCTTTTACATTCATCGATGCCCAAGATCCCCTTTCCCCGTCTCGACAAATTCCTCAAAGGGGCCCAGATGGGGAGTGCTGACAGACGGCGTCTACTGATAAGGATAGCGTCACTACAGGTTACAGGAAAACAAGCATATGATATAAAGCAATTTCAAACTATTATTTAATGTCAGAGGCCTACAACCATAATAAAAAATTAATTTAAATTCACTTAAGTAATATATTTTTGATTTAGTTTAGAGAAAATAAGGCTACTTATCTGAATGCTCCTGCTTTCCTTCGGATTGCAGAATGAAGAGCGAGGAAGAGAGACCCCTTTTGCACAGAAAAAACTGTCACATTTGAGGGCGAGACACTTCGGACAAAATTTAAAAAAAATTTTTTTTAACTAATTAAGGCTTTTTTCCGGAAAAAACACATAAAAATTTCGCAGCTGGCCAAGCTGCTGTCTCCATCGTTCGTGATCACAGCGCCCCTCCCCCTATTTCTTAAGCTTTCTATAACTTTTTCATAATTTTCGGCAGTTGCAGGGAAGCTGTTTACAATATCACGCGGTCTCGTACCGGGTACGGTGGCTTGACCGAGATAATGCATCTTGTTCTCGTTTTGAATTTCTCTATCTTGATATATTCGCCGAAATTGTCCCCAAAACGGTAACCAATCTTTAATTGTTTTAACTCTATTTTAAGTAATTTCAATTTCCGTTTGTTCGAATTCGGTGGCATACTGCCAATGGATTGTGTCGTTTGGCGATTGAAAAAGAATTCCATTTCTACTCATATTAAATCTAATTTTTCTTTGTATTCTTCAACTTTTCCCCGCTCACTTTCAGACTGATCATTTGAAGAAAATTTCGAATTTAATATTTGAGTATCAAATGCATTAAGTTCAAACATGTAAACGTTCTAAAGTAACAAGTTTCGTTTTCACAGATTTTTCGTTAGAAATTTCCTTTTCCAACTCCTGCAAAACTGCATTAATTGTTTTCGTAAATGACGCTCTGACAGGTTTCTTTTTCTCAATTAACGATTCCATTTCAATAAAATAAATTCAATAAAATCAAATAAAATTTAATTCGATAAAACCAATAAAATTACCTTGGATTCTTTTACCGATCACGTCCGTCTTCACCAGTTGTTCGAGATTTGCAAGAACTAACCATTCTCCTTTCTCCTAATGAACTTAAAATAAAATAACTTTACATCTAATATTCCAAAGCGTCATGTTTATATTCAAAATCCATAGAACATTAGCAAACTACAAAAAGGGATCAGAAGTTGCCACTCTTACAATCACAAACTGTGAAAGAAAAATAAAAACTGAGGCTTGTTTCTTGCACAAGCCCTGGTCCCCCCCCCCGCCGCACAACCACTCAAGAATCGAAAGTGTGATCCTGACTAACATCAATCAATGCATAGTGTGACTCCAGCAGGTTTTTGAAAATGCTGTCCAGGAATCTTTAGTTAGTAAAGAGAAAATTGCATTTATTGTGTAAATGTTTCCTTTTATCATTCCTAGACATTGTTTGGAAGCGAGGTTTTTTATTATTTCATTTATTTTTTTTATGTTTGTGATCAGGAGCTCCAGATATTATATCATTCTGAATACTGGATGTCCAAATTTTGGACACTGTACATAACTTACAAACTTGAATAGGTTAAAGCCAGAATGCAAATCAATAATTTTCATTACTGATATTTATCATCTGTATAATATTACCTGCTCAGAGAACAAAAGTTATCTAGAAATGTGTGTGTCATAATTTGAATGACCTCTTCACATCTACTAGCAACTCATTTTGCATTTTTAATAAAATGTCATTAATAGACATCTTTATAATAGAAGTTATTAATTAATTACTCATAATTTGAAACACATTTTTATTTAAAAACACATTTAAAAAATATAAAATAATGAAATGAAAAACACTTATTTACAAAATACAAATTATTTCATTTTTATCAAATTCATGCAGAGTAAACGAGTTTCAAAGTTGATGAACTTGTCCATATAAAATTTGTTCATAAAATTATGCAATGTAGTGAAAAATTCTTATATCATCGTCATCTCGTTTCATGTACTTGTGCTCAATAAGCCATTCTGTCTGCTCTTTTATCATTTTTCTGGATGGTAAAAATAAGTTTTTCAAAATTTCTACAAGTTCAGTTTGTAACTGTGCATTTGTCATGCTTTTCCTCATTTTCATTATTTTCACTATTGCTTCCTGTGAAAGATAAAAAAATGTTACAATGAAATGCTTAAATGCAATGAATACAGAGTAGATACATTGTTACTTTATAAAAGGGATGCACAACCTGTGGCCTGCGGATCACATTTGGCCCGCTGAAACCTCTTCAAAATTTTGTTGCAATTTGACATATCAGTTGTCGGTAGAAAATGTTACAAACAGAAAAAATATCACCACTTCCCCCTTCATTAGTCATTCTACTCTCTCTTATTGAAGTGAGATTTGGCACTGAGTGAAGTTTCCAGTGTCGATCAGGGCAAGTTTCACCATCTGAGTGCGAAAACTGCTCCTAGACTATATGGCGCACAGACTGAGGAAGGGTCTGTGGTATGACACAGTGTGAATGTATTTGCATGCATGCACTAGTAAAAAGGGAAAGAAAAATATTTGCTGGGATCGGAAGTGCTGCATTCATTTGCTGTGCATTGTTGCACTTTTGGATTTATGACTATACATTGCTTTATCACTTATGCGTTTATTTTTCTTTTCGAGATTATTAAGAAATTTCTTGTTTTGAATATTTAAGTTTTTTTTAATATTATTTTGGAAGAGGAACCAACATAGAATTTTTGTTTCACGTTGTTTAATAGTTACTTGCCGTAATGAATGGATCAAAAATGAAAAGAAAGGTAGCAGATGATAATAGAAAATTTTCAGAGGCCTGGACTTCGAAATACTTTTTTTTTGTGGAGCAAGAGAATAGAATTACATGCTTGATATGTACTTTTATGATTAGCGTTTGCAAGGGGTATAATATCAAGCAACACTTCGATGTGAAACACTCGACACTTTCAAAGCTTGAGGGAGAGGATTGAAATCATAAAATTGAATCTCTTCACCATTCTCTCATTACACCAGGGCTAGCGAGGGTGCAGCACATAAAAGTACATGGGTGGTGAAAATCAGGGACGGCTGAACTCTCATGATACCACGACTAAATATTTTTAATTCATTGTAAGTACTTGTTATGTGTTAGCACTTTTTAAACATTTTGTCATATGTAAGTACTTAGAGAGTATGAAATAAAAATTTTATTAATCATTGAGCATTTTTAAAAAATTTTTGGGATGGAAATCCTAGAAAAGTATGCGAGTAGCCAGTGACCTAGGAATGGCTTTGCGATGCACAAAGGAGTGTATTTACAAAGGCATCTATCTTCACAATTAGATAACTGTGCTGAAATTAGTTTGGGAATCACAGCCTTAATTGCTAAAAGTAGCTGCCCATTTACTGATGGTAATTTTGCAAAGGAGTATATATTGTTGGCATTCAAGAAAGTATGCCCTGAAGCTACAAAGAAATTTTAAAATATGAGCCTCAGCAAAATGAATTCAAAGACCTGAATATTTATATGATGATGTTAATGAACAATTACAGATTGTTACTGTTAAATTTAAGTACTTCTCTCCAGCAGCTGATAAGCCAACAGATATTACTTCAACAGCTGAGCTGGTTTTTGTTTATTAGAGGAATTTCTGAAAATTTTGGAGTAACTGAAGAATTTGTTGGAATGAGTTCAATGATGGGCAAACAACTGGAGCTGATATTTTATCCTCCATTTTAAATTAGTGTTCTGCACATAAGTTTGATACTAATAAACTTGTTCATATCACTACTGATGGAGCTCCAGCCATGACTGGAATTCAGAATGGCATGGTAAGTCTAGTGGGAAAGGATTTGGATGATCGAGGCAAAGATTTGCTTGAGTAAAACTGCATTATATACCAAGAAGAGCTGTGTGCAAAAGAATTAGGATTTGGCCACCTAATGAAGGTAACGAGTGATGCAATCAATTTTATTTGCTCACATGGTTTAAACCACAGGCAATTTAAGGAAAATATACAGCTGCACCACATAGTGATCTCATATATTACTCTAAAGTGTGGTGGCTGAACCATGTAGAGGCTTTGAAAAGGTTTGCTGATTTGATTGATGAAATAATACCATTCCTTGAAGAAAAAGGCAAGCAAACTAGGATGGTAAAGGAACCATCTTTGAAGTGTGACTTAGCATTTTTAGTTGATGTAACAACCCATCCGAATAACTTAAAAATTTGATGAGGGGGGATCATCAATCAACAGGCCAATGCAGTATCTTCTTTCAAACTGACACTCCAGCTTTCTCAAAGATTACCTGTTAAAATTTTGTGAATTTTCCTTACCTAAAGAAACTGAAGAAAAGTTTTTCTGATAAACAACTGGATCAAATAAAGATGCTGTTTACTTCATTTCAAAAGCAATTTACAGATTTTGAGTTGCATAAGGTTACATTTAAACTGTTTGGGATCTATTTTTCTGTTGTAGTTGGAGAAGCTCCAGAAGCTGTTCAAATGGAATTTACTGATTTGCAAACTTCTGCTTTCTGACAAATTCAGATTCCATGATTTAGACATTCTTGAGTTTTATAAAACTCTACCTGCCAAATTTTTGTGCTTAAAAATAATGCGAGCAGATGTGCTACCATGTTCGACAGTACTTATATATGTGAAGAAATATTTTCTCTTATGAATCTAAGAAAGTCAAAATTAAGAAAAAAACTGATAGATCAACACTTTCAATCTGTCTTAGGAATATCAGCAACTAGCTTTCAACTAAATATATCAAAAATTATTGATAAAATTCAGTCTCAACCATCACACTAATGTATTTAACTATGGCTAACTTGTACACATTTTTATTAAAATATTTATATATTAAATTATTATGCACAAAAATAAACTGTATTCTTTTTTCAAGCTGAACTGGGTATGTAGGTCCCAGTAGCACATGCAAGGGGAAAGGGAACCCCCTCCTTGCTTACATACACATATAATGATCTCCAAATCAGTTTAAATTTGATATGGTACATGTCTGAATTGCAAATTAAGCAACTTATTACATTGACCTATCCCACCCAAATTTTTTGCACACACTATTGGGCTATGGATTGAAGGATATGTTTTTGTGTTTTCCAAAGAGAAATATTCCTATTCATACTTCAAAAAAATAGTGAAAAGATATTACAATTTCGAAGTACAAAATAAGCATCATTATTAGAAAGGGAAAAACTCTCGATCATTACTTCAAAATGGAAAGAAGGCTACAAACGATTACCTGAAGAATATAAATACTGTCTCTAAAGTTAAATCATTGGCAAGAAGAGAAAATTCACTGATACAGAAATCAATTGTGAAGTCTTTAAATACACCATTAGCAGCAATAAATAAAATAATAAACCAAGATTTTACAACTTTAAAAAACATAATGTTCACCAGCTTTTGCCAAGACATGTGGCTCAACACAGAACAATTTGTAGAACTCTGTATGGAAACAATTTAGCAGCAGATAAATGAAAATACATTGTGACCCTTGATGAAGCACAGGTATACTTAAATGTTTTCAACAAAGTACAGTGTATTTATTATCGAAAAGAAAGAGAAAAAAAATCTGGTTCCATTGATGCAAAGAAAATTTCATTAAGAGGTTTATGATTGTTGCAGTGGTCTCATACAGTGGAAAATTAAAAATAAGATTTAAAAAAAAAAGTGTTAAAATCAACTCAGTGAAACTATCAATGGAAAATTTTATGGCTTTACATAAGTAATTTGATTTGTTTACCCCAGTGGCTTACAAAGAGCAAAAACTTTATCAAGACGAAGCAACAAGTCATACTTCGAAAAGTACCACTGCACTCCTTTAAAAAAAATGAAAACTGATACAGGATTGTATATATACTTTTTCAGTGTATTCTTGCAAAGATCCCGGACATTACCCTTATGGAATATTGTGGTTTTCTTCTCTTGAAAAGAGCTCTTTTTAAATGCAAACACACCATGATAGGTGGACTCTGGAAATTGGTGAAAGAGGATTAGAAATCAGTACAACCGGAAATTTTATTAAAAGCTCTTCATAATGGAAATAGTAGTCCAGAGTCCAGAAAAAGAGCTGTCAGCTTAAATACCTTAAAAAAATAGTTTTTAAATTTTAAACACTAATTAAACGACCCTACAATCTTTTGAAACTCTGTAAACACCATCTGTAAAAAATAATAGTAACCAGAATATCTATAATATTTTATTCATTGCAAATTCAATAGCTTAATATAGAATTTATTGGATGCTTGCAACTGAAAAAATGTACTAACCTGAGTTCTAAGTATCCGCAGATGTACTATGCATTCATTGTCTTCTTGTTTATTTTTTTCAGTTGACAACTGAAGTCTTCCAATTAAATTAATCTTGCCTCTTTTTTGAGGTTTGTTACTCTTTCTGCAAAATATATTACTTGTAAGTAACATTACAAAATACTGAAATATACAGCACTGTTATTTTGAAGTAAATCTGCTGACAGGTAGTAATGTAGTATATTTAGCTGCCAATAATTCTAGTATAAATAATAATAATAATAATAATAATAATATGCAACAAATAGTATGTAAAACAAGGATTTAGCATACAAACAGAAAACTTCATAAGTGCCAGAGCCACATACAAAAATTCTGAAATTTTAAGAACTACAACTAGACATTTATATAATTTTGAATTAAGTAAAGTTTTTGAATAGAATGAAGCATTTCAATTAAATTAACAAAAGTTTCCATTTTTGTTATTGCAGCATTTATTTGTATTAAGTAATTCTTTTATTCTTACTCTACATTTAGAAAAGTTCACTCCTGCAATATATAAAACTGCTTTTTATCTATCATCTTTGTATCAGTATTCTTATTTATTTCAAACAGAAAATCATGAATTACAACTTAATTAGAACCATTATTCTATTTGAACAGAAATAAATTTAAATTGACAAAAAATACAGTTCTATTTAATGATAGAGCAGTGTTTCCAAACTTTTGTCATTACAGAATAATTATAGTCTGATGATTATAGTCAGTTCTAAAAATAGTTTTACTGTGGCAATTAAGTCAGAAAAATGTAATTAATTTGTCCTGTTTTTTTGGTATTTTGATAAGTACACATTCATTATTTTGAAATATTGCATGCCTTATATAATTAAAATGATTATAAATTACTAAAAAAGCAAATGGCAATACTTTTTTATTTATTCAAATTCTTATTCTATTTCAAAATAAAACTATTGTTTATTATACAACAATCTCTGATCAAAGAGCTGTATGTAGCTCATGCACTGTTATCTCAGTTGCGTCTGTTCCAAAGACTGCTAAAGACATAACAGTCAGTCTAGATGAATAATAAAAGAAAAAAGTAATTACAGTACAAAGTCCGAGATCCCGACGTCCAATATCCGGACCTCAAACATTTTTTTTTTTGTTGTTGTTGTTGTATGCTTTACGCATGCGCATTTGATTTTTTCCTCCTATAATAAAACAGGTGGAGAACCCTGATTCTTAATTTCACTTAGGCACTAAATAAAATACCTCATCCTTGAAGAAACAACCATTTTAGCATAAATTTGTGAAATCAATAATTTGGCTCCATAGCTGTGCAACTGCTTGGTCTACATCTCAAACTGAAACATTCTACATAGATACATGATTGATTTAACACCTACTGGTATTTTATACCTCTGACGCCAACCTGGCGGATCATTATTTATTATATTTTGCTTTCATCACCGCATGTTTATCAACATATAGTAACTTGAGTAATGACGCATGCAGCGATGTCCAAACATTTTTTTTTCTATTAGTAATTGAATAACTGAGAGTATGGCAACCTTTTATGCTGCCATTAATAGCACGGATCATTATTTATTATATTTTGCTTTCATCACCGCATGTTTATCAACATGTAGCAACTTGAGTAATGACGCATGCAGCGATGTCCAAACATTTTTTTTTTTTTTCTATTAGTAATTGAATAACTGAGAGTATGGCAACCTTTTATGCTGCCATTAATAGCGTATGCTGGCAATGATTACAGATTGAAGTTAAATGCTCTAAGAAATGCTGACGAGGAAAAATTTAACAAAAATTTCTTTTCATATGCTAAAAACAGATTTTATTAATGAAGCTCATAGGCCAAAAGATTACATTTAGTGTTATTTGAATTAAGAATAACTGATACATTAATCCTACAAACCCAGAACCAGCATCTGAGCTTATTTGGCCGCATTGGGCTGCAGAATATAGGGAAGACAAAATTTTTGGAATTTGGAGAAACAACAAAATTTTTATAATTTAGGGAAATCGGTGGGATCCAAAGTTTAGGGGCAGCAAAAATTTAGAACTTAGGGAAGTGTTTTGTAGCAGAATTTATGAACCGCAGAGGTATCAGATGGTTAGTGCCGGCCCTCAATTAGCCTTAAATCACATATGACGTTATAAGTATAAATAAAAGACTTACATTATTGCAAACTTTTGATTGATCCAAAATAAATATATGTGACAATTTATTTAAGTATATATGTGACTTAAGTATATATATGACAGTTTATTTATTCAGGACTCAGATTAGCCTTAAG
>KK114728.1:10896-34301 GCA_000611955.2 Stegodyphus mimosarum
AGTATATATATATATATACTATATATAATTCATAAATTTCCCATAATCCTATAAATACAAAAAAGAATTAAAAATTGTTAAAACCAAAACACTTCAAACAATCAATACCCCAATTCAAAAAATCAATGAAATTTAAAGAAAAAGAATAAAATAGAAGAGAAATTCAATCAACTTCAATGCCACTTCGTCAGGAGGAGGAACATTGAAATCAATTGAAATCTCTCTTCCACAAAATCCTTGCTTTTCTGTATCCAGAATTAGCCGATGAACCATTTCAATATATTTTAATTATAACAGTTCACTCGAAAATTCTGTCCCTTCCCCAAAGCAGGGAAAAAACAAAGATAAAGAAACAAAAACAAAGATCTTTAAATAGATAGAACTCTGTTTAAACAATTGGAAAGGTAAGGGAACTAATAAAATACTTTAGAGGAAAATTCAAATCAAAATTTTACCTTTAAACAAAGAGAACATTATCGAAAGAATTGAAAATTTAAGCAAGGATTTTGTGGAAGAGAGATTTCAATTGATCTCAGTGTTCCTCCTCCTGACGAAGTGGCATTGAAGTTGATTGAATTCCTCTTCTATTTTGTTCTTTTTTCTTTGAATTTCATTGATTTTTTGAATTGGGGTATTGATTGTTTGAAGTGTTTTGGTTTTAACAATTTTTAATTCTTTCTTGCATTTATAGGATTATTTGAAATTTATTACTTATGAATTTCAATTTATGGTCTTTGTGAAAAATTGGTTCTAAATTTCTTACTTTATGTCTTTACGTATATTATGTAATTTTTCAGCAGCTTAATGCGCGAAAATACTAGGCCTGATTACATAATGTTTTAAAAATTGTTTTGCAATTCTATATATATATATATATATATGCATCCACCCTCCTATCCCGGAACTTCATTTTCGCAGCCGTTGGTCATAGTCATATAATTCCAATTACAGAAGTATTCTAAATGACGAAAATATTCATGTGTCGGTGATGTCAAATTTTAAAAAATATTAATTTTGGACAAATAATGAAATATAACTTTAAATGCTGTTTCCCGATTCCTTTACTTGAAAATTAAGAAGGTTTTATACTCGTTATGAAGAATTAAAATTATAAGAAGTTTGACTCCCGTTTGATAAAAATTGACCGGAATATTTAATTTCAAAATTTGCAAATTTTGATGTCGTTTTAAACTTGCCTTGAGGAGTCGGTATTAAATCAGAATAATTTGAGGAAATAAGTTTTTAAATGAATACAGCAAAAAATGTGTATAATTTAATAGGCGTTATAAGGAAGTATATAATGTCCACATAAGATTTGTGTCAAACAGTGTTATAATAATGACAACAATAGGATTTTTAATAAGAGAGGATTAATTATTTTCTCTTTAATTCTAATGAGAAAACTTCCTTCGAGAATCTGGAACGGATCAATGATGCATACCGAGGTAATCAATCACTGTACTTCTGCTGCTAACTAAAAATACGTGGCAATACTGAAAATTTCTATTTTGTGCATGTAAACTATCTGAAGTGCTTATAAAGATGCTCGCTCGATATGAATCTTTGTTGGAATTTTTGACTATTTATTCAAAAGTTATCCGATGTTTTAAGGAGGATGTTTTACACAAGTTAAAGTGAAAAATATGACCAGTTCACACATATTAAAAGGAAATACAAAATAAATAAATAAAATAAAAAAGGAAAAAAGAAAAGTCTGAAAGGTTTCAGATTTTACATTACTTGCAAATTGACCTTTTTTAACATTTTGCGTGTGACCTTTAGTTATTAAATACCATGTTCTTCCCAATTAAGCCATAAAATTCAATTCAACAGCAATATCGCAAAATAAATTTAAAATGAGTATTGAAAGAAACAGTTTTTCACTGACGATTCAGTGAAAAACTGTTTCTTTCAATTTTTTTTGTTTGTTTGTTTAATTTCTTTTATACCTCTTTTTAGAGTTCTAGATTTATTACAGTATTTGAATAGAACATGTGGTAACGATTAGATAATTTTTTAGATATATTTTTGTGTATTCTGAGTTATAAAATGAATGAGAAGTAACGCTGTTAAGTGAACTTAGCGCCAGGGTGTCTCCATGGTAAACAAATATAGTGAATTTTAAAGAGTGCATTTATTCTATTGTGGTTTACGCGCTATCGACGAAGTAGATTTAATTCAATCCAATAAGTTTAAAGGAAATGCAAGACAAAATGCGTAAAATTTAATACTCCGTACAAGAAAGTCATGTGGTGTACACGCCAGATTTTTTAATAATATATGGCGATAAATATTTGGTAGCAACAATTTGAAAAGTGAAACGGACACAGAAGTGATACGGACAAAAAACAAAATAATAGCACCTCGAGTGACAAAAAACAATTATGTCTTATTAATTTTATTTAGTAAATAAGAAAACAATTAGTTTTAATAGTTGGAAAAAGAAAATCAAAGGATTTTTAAAATAGCAATAATTTGGGAGTATTTATGTTATATGAAGGGAAGAAGGGAGACAAAACGATATGAAACCAGTTTAGAAATGAGAAAACAGTGTATAAATAAGACTCTCCCAAATATACCTTTACTTTTTCTATCTCCAAATCTGCGTAATCTGTACATATTTATTCAATGGGCTGAAGCTTGCTGTGGTAGTTATTTCTGGAAGTACAATTTTATACCTTATCCGACCTGTAAATCTGAATATGAAATTACAAGTGTAAAAAAAAATCAAAGGAGGGGAAAAATGCATCAGACAATAGCTATAAAAAGACGAAGTTATCTTTGGAAATGACATAAAACGATACATAGTGATGAAATTTTATTCCTGCATTATTTCTTTAAGTGCTTTATAAAACGTGCATCACGTTAAAAGAAATCGGACAAGGTTGAAACAATTTCATTTTAAAGCATCACTGTGAAATGAATATGGTAAAACTACTTTTAAAATGTAAGAACTTTTAAATGTAAGAGCTTTTAAAATGTAAGAAACGTGCGACTAACTAAACACGTCGATTTTTCTCCTTGGGGAGGTTAATCTAACCCCTCCTCAATTTATGTTTTTCTGAACGACCCCCTTTTTCAGCTTTTGCATGTTTTGTAAAGGAAGTTCCTATTTGAGTTTTGCAGCGGAAATCTGAATTTATCAGATCCCTCTTTTACAGTTATTTTGATCAGGCCAGGAAATTCATTTACGTTAATTAGCAGTATTGTGCAATCGATAATGATTTCCGCTGACATCGGCAATTTTAATTACTCCTCTTCCAATTTCACTTAGTAATTGCTTCATTAATTTTTCTAATTGCGATGCAAAATTGGATATTTCTGGAGAAAGAAAGAGACCAGTTGATGAATTATATTTTGGGGTTGGAATAACCTATTCTGTGCTCGATAGGTTAGCTAAACATTTCATTGAGTACAAAATAGAGCACAGACGAGATTGTTCCGACTAACAAGTAGGTTCTAACCGAACTGGAATGGCGATAGGGTCAAATTTCGGATTTCTATTCAGAACTCGGATGAAATTTCAATTATGCTTTCAAGTAATTTTTATTGTGATGCATAAATCAATGATTTAATGATTTCACGGGAAAGATGTTTTCTTTTTTACTCTGATTTTCTCTTTTGTGGCTTTAAAGTAATTCGCTAAGCAAATGGCAAATGGATAATCATTTATATTGTAGGGTTTTATATTTATTTTAAATAAACACTTAAATTTAATTTTAAGTTACTTTCCTATAAGCCTTCATGCCTCTACTAGTCAGTGCCAGAATATTTAAATTTTGGTAGCGCGCGTAAGAAATGCAAATTCTACCAGTGGGAGAAAAAGTTTAAATATTGACGTTCCAGTAGGAAAAGTTAGAGAGAGTCTATGAAATCTCTGTGCGTTGTTGTACGCAAGCTTCCGTTTAGCAGTTACTGCTGGTTAGACGTGGCTTAACAGCTACTATCTTGCTGCCAATAGACTCATCTACGCGCTGTAGGATACAGGATTGTGTCAGCCCTGTATTTTAATTCTACTACTTGTGAATATGTGTTTATGAGACTAATTTAATTTCCAAAGGACGCGGTTACAGTAAGAATATAGCAAAATAAAAGTACTCGCGGATAAATTATAAGTAACTACCACAATATTATGTCTTACAATAAGAATACATAGTAATGTTAACATTACGATATCTAATAAGACATCTTTATTTCTATTTCAGCTTGAAAAAATCTTATCTATTCTTATTCCTGCCTCTGCTACTTCTTATTACGCCTCGAATCATCCGCAAGTAATCAAAGAAGGTGAATGTGCAGCCGACTCAGCAAGTGTAGATTGAACGTCTGTTCGTGTTTGCTCGCCGTGACTCGTCAGCCCTTGTATTAGGCCAGCACAAAGTTCTTTCCCCTAGAACGGAAAGTTTCGGCGTAACCTTCGTGGGAAGTTGCGAGTAAAGAGAAAACAGTGTTAAAACGGCACTCAATCAGTGAGACGAAAACAATCATTACGTGGACGAATCCATTTTAAAATTAATGGGTGCTCGTTCTCTGAACACACTGAGAAAGGGGAAAATTATGCGAATATTTTTTTTAATTTTCACAATCTGGCATAAAAAGCTACAGGGGTAATACGCGAAGAAATACGGTATTCCAATCTAAACAGAAGATGAGACAGTTGAACTGTTTTCATAAGATTCCCTTAAATGTATAAAAACCATTAGGGTATATTATTTTGGAACGGGAGACATGAAAATATGTAGCGTTCTCACAGGGATTCGAATTCTGGACTTCCCGATTGCCAGTTAGACGTGCTTCAAATTAAACAAACGTGCGCGGTAAGGAAAGAGGAGAAAACCTTACAAACACAGTTCATATTTCAGTTTTCTGGAATATCTATGGGATACATTTCAATCTTATGTAAAATCAATCCATTTACCTACTGTATATGGTACCTACTGTAAATACTGTTCACCTACTTTATCTTCTGTTTTGGAAAACTTTCTTCCATTTTAATCCAGTAACGTTCTCTGGCTCGTTACTATCAAGGTAAAAATGAAGTTGCGTGTTAAAGAAAATAAGCTACGGTTATAGTGGGAAACTAGTCCTAAATGCCATACGTTTTCAACTAAAATAATTAAAATTAGAGTTGTTTTTTATTTTCCGATTCTGTAGATATATAGTATTATTCATTTTGATAATGGCCATAACATTGAATAACTGATTCTTCTCTTGAATTAAAAAATATACAAGAAATCATTCCGTTTTGATCTGCCGAAGATGCTGATTGCATATCCCTCTTAGAAAACTGACATAAAAATACCAATTGATTTCCAGTAATCCCCTGCTCCTTTGGAGTAAACAAGATTTTTGCGACAATCAGTAGACTGGCTTAACGCATATAGAAAAACAAACATCAAAATACCGTAAAAAAGAATTCAAAACAGCTAAAGAATCCATCTATTACATTCCATTCAACATTTTTTGACTGGTATACTTAGACATAACCATGATTAAACTGCCGTCAAAAAACATGAAAAAGTGTACTTCTCAACTGCTTTATTAACTAAACATTTATTGCAGAAGAATCGCGTTCTTTTGAAATTGTTAATAATCTTTCAATTAATCATATTACATCAAGTAGGTTATGGCATGAGATGATAAACTTTAATTTTTTTCTTAAGTAGAAATTTGGGTTTTCTTCATTATCATTCAGTAAAATGAATGCTCGACTCATATTCATCAATATTCCATGATGTTTTCGGGAGGAGTTCCGCAACTGAATGGGCAAAATCTTAAAATTTGATGTTTTTGTCTAAAACTAACGTTTCAACAGAATGGGTTGACTTGACAATACTTTTCGCAAATTTTTGCTCAAATTTAAAGCCTCGCATTGGTCGAGTATACATAAAACTGTTGAACACTAGCTATTTTTCCTATTCGGTTCTCGGAAGACAGACTGGCTGCAAAAAATTCTCGTATTTTCCCCTTGAAAATAGATAATCCGTATTCCTCGTAAAGTAGATAACTTGCATATTTTGCTGCAATCAGTCAACGAACTTCGTATTTTCGTGAGTGAGTTAAATATAGGGTAATTGCCCTCTGCCAAGGTAGTGTACCTTAAAAGTTTGGATTAGTTGAACATGACCAAAGAAACCAAAGCTATTGGTCTAAGGCCGTGGTTCTCAACTGCTAGTCTAAAACGCTGGTTCTCAATCAATGGTTCCCGGAATACTGGTCCGTGAAGACTTTCCAAGAGCTACGTAGAATAAAAATAATCTGACGTGGACGCCACATGACACTTTTCCATCTATAACTTATACACATTTTTGTTGCACTTCATTTAAACTTATTTCCTCGAATTGTTTATAGTTCCCTCAAGGAAAGTTGAAAATAACATCAAACACTACAAATTTTGAACCTAAACACCCCGCTAAAATTTTGTCGTGCGGAAACAAACTTCTTATAATTTTGCAACGAGTGTAAAACTCTCCAGAATATAAATATAGGAACCGGAAGACTGCATTAAAAGTTAGATTTTGTTATTTGTAATTTTTTTTTTGTTGTTGTTAGAGAATGTGATATTGCCAAAACTTAAATATGTATTTTCATCATTTGAAACACTTCTGTAATTTGAAATGTATGACTACGACCGACAATTGCGAAAATAAAGGCCAGGCACTTTTAAGCCGGCTAAAGAGTGTGGGTATATATACTGGTGACAAAATTAGGAGATGGAACACTTTTCTCAAATATCTCGAAAAATGCTGGATAGAAATAAATGAAATTAGGTATGGATAATAGCTTATTGTATGACAATAATTGTGTACAAAACAACAATGAGAATGCCATTCATTAGCATGAATTATGACCAAGAGTCCAATGTTGTCCAAACTTAAGGTTAAAAGATGGCACTGAAAATGTGGCTAGTATCGTGTGGTCGCCTCTGAAAGACAATCAGCATGCACAAGTAGCCATGCTGTTAACAAGGGAGTTCAGGAATACCTGTGGAAGTCATACCCACGCTCCCGCCCGAGCAGGTTTTTACTGCCAAACAGGTCTACTTGGACAGTTGGGTTCCACAAAAACCCACAAAACCTGGACAGTTGGGTTCCATATAATGTAACTGTGGCGCTGGTAACGCTGAGATGAGTCATAGTATTCCTATGATCGTTGCTACGCCAGCAGAAGGTATAAAAGTCCGTGTCCAGCTGCTTAGCTCATTCCGCTCTGCAATGCAGTAGGTATTTTTATTGTCTTTCTTGAGTAATATTGTTGGTTTTTGCTGTTTTTTAGTGTAATGAGACCACATCATCGCTTAGACGAAGGTATGAAACGCAGAATCGTGGGTAGGCATAAGGTAGGGCAGTCCCAAGCTCGAGTTGCAAGAGAACTGGATGTAACACCAAGTGTCCTCTCTAATTTACGGAATCAGTTTAAAAACAGCGGGACAGTGTCCAGAAGACCAGGACAAGATCGCCTGAGAGACACAACGAGCAATGATGACCAGTATTTCGTACTGTCAGCTAAGCACCAGAGGACGTCTACAGCCACACAACTGCCTTGTGACCTTGCTACTTCCACAGGAACATCAGTTTCAAGGAAGACAGTTGCCAGAAGTTTCCGGGAGACAGGACCGTATGCTAGAAAGCCCATTATTTGCACCCCACTCACTCCTTCCCACAAAAGCGAGCGTTTACAATGATGCACATACAACACCAACACTGGACACACCTTCAGTGGGCTAATGTTCTCTTCATGGATAAGTCCAGATTCAGTCTACAACCTGATTTTCGGCGATTATTGATATGGAAGGAACTTGGGCCCAATACCAATCAAGAACATCTATGATGGTGCAGGAGTGATGATCTTGGTTAGAGATTATGCAAGATACACTCACAGCGCTCCATGTGTTTGACACTGGTTCTGTGAATGTCCAGAGGTACAGGCAGGAGATCCTAGAGCCCTAGGTGCGAATTTTCAGGGGTCTGTTGACCCTCAGTTAATTTTTATGGACGACAATTCACGACCACATAGGACTCACTTGGTTGATGACTACCTGGAAAGCGAGGATATTCACCGAATAGATTGGACAGCCAAATCTCCTGATCTTATTCCTAATGAACATGCTTGGGAATCTCTTGGGAGGACTATTGCGATACTTCAACACCCTCCTAGACTTGTTTAGGAGTAAAAAACTGCTCGGGCGGGAGCATGGATATGACTTCCACAGGTACTCCTGAACTCCCTTGTTAACAGCATGGCTACTTGTGCATGCTGATTGTCTTTCAGAGGCGACCACACGATACTAGCCACATTTTCAGTGCCATCTTTTAACCTTAAGTCTGGACAACATTGGACTCTTGGTCATAATTCATGCTAATGAATGGCATTCTCATTGTTGTTTTGTACACAATTATTGTCATACAATAAGCTATTATCCATACCTAATTTCATTTATTTCTATCCAGCATTTTTCGAGATATTTGAGAAAAAGTGTTCCATCTCCTAATTTTGTCACCAGTATATATACCCACACTCTTTAGCCGGCTTAAAAGTGCCGACCTTTATGTGATGTGACCTAAATGTGGGAAAATGTTTGTTTTCCATCTCTTAATTTTGTCCACTAGTGTATATATATATACACTTTTGATACTGCCGATTGCAACAGAAAGGAGAGGTGCCAAACTAGATGTTATAGCAGTCGAATATACAAAATTTCAACGTTCGATGGTTAATCGTTTTTGAGTTATGCGAAGTACATATGTGCGTACTAGCAGGCGTCACAAAAAGTTCCATTTTGAATCCATTATACATTTGAATCCATTTTTGGAAGAAAGAGTCCTTCATTTTATCCGTACTACAGATGTCACGCAAAATGAATTCGGGAACTGTCAAAAGGGATATTTCCGTTAAAATCCGATAAACTAAATTTTTCGCGATAACAATATTCCTTTATTTTATACAAGGAAGTAATAAACGACACTTTTAAAAATTTGTAATAACAAAATATCACTAAATATAAAATAATTTTTGTGTGGGATTATAATCAGCAAACGCGAATGACAATTAAATTGTTTTGTTATATACTCGTATGTGGCATCGAAAACTTAATATACATCTAACTACTATGAAAAATAACGTCATAAAGTACAATGGTCTCAAATTCAAATTGCATGTGGGCCGGATGCATGATCTGAATACAATTGATGGGTTAAAATGTTTTTGCCCCAAACAAGATGGAAAATTTTATTAACAAAATAATAAAAAAAATATTTTAAATAAATTTTTAATTTCGTTTGTTAAATATTTATCAAAACAGACACAAACAATAATAATAATACAGAAAAGAAAACAAAATTAAACATATATTTATTAGCTCAGAAGGGCTATTAGTCTCGAAACGGCATTTTGAGTTGAATCACTAAAATCGTTGTATTACTTTTCAGCTTATTGTCACCAAATATTATCGCTCTGTATTATATTTAAAGAAACTAACTAATGAAGAATCTGCATGAATGCGTATATGTTTCTCCTATTGTGAAAAAACAACGGTATCTAGAGACACTAAATTTTGAATAACGTAATCCTCCACCAGATTATGGGCACCTGGAAGCTCGAATTTGAAATTTGTTTTATTGTCTATTTCCTATTTTGTCAAACCTTAAAGAGTTTTTGATTAACAAACTCAGTGACTTCAAAGCGAGCAATGGCAACACTATGCGAAAAAAAAAACATTTTCGTCTGCAGCGCGAGACACTGTCTATCGAAAAATATAAAGGTATGTTGTTTTTAAATAATATTTTTAGCCCAAAGAGTCATTATCTTAAGTGCTCTCGAAACGTGTATGTGCATGTAAATTTAAAAAAAACGCACCCTTTGGGCGTTATATATAATCTGAAAGCTTTCAGGTTTTTTAATGTTTATAATCCTTTTAATATATTGATGTTGATAGCGTTTTTGAAGTGACATAATATAAAATCTGAAAAAGCTTTCAGATTTCTTTTCCTTACTTTACTTTCTACTATCTAAAGTCTGGTATCTGCAAGATGTTTTTGTTGGTTACCCTTTGTAATTCAAATATACTGACAGCTAAATATTTAGTTCTTAGACTGACATTACTTTGAAATAATTATCTTCATCATAGATTACAGAAGCTCATTGGCGAATCGGACTCTTTTCGTGTTCACTTTCAGCTGTAATAATTAATATGCGAACAGCTTGGAATAAAGCTGTTCGCATATTAATTCCCAAACAAATGGATTATTCTTATTGTTAAAATACGTAATTGATTTATTTTTAACAAGCACGAATAAGTTAAATCTTCGTCAAATAGTTGAATAATATTTATGTCGCACGGTAAATTAATTAGCTCCATTTATAGATTTCCTGATGCGTTATTTATGTTCGCTTTTAATGGAAATGGAACTGATGTAAACTAGACCTTCAAATTAATAAAATCTTGAAAAATTTGTAACATCGTGTTTGCAAATAAATACATAATTTAAATGTCTTCGCGGGCCACATATAATTGCTTCGAGGGCCGCGAGTGAACCCGTTTGATACCATTAATATATTAGACCTAGCGATACATAAAAACATTTCCATTTTTATGAACTTGCAAATTTTATAATATACATTTGGAATCGAAAAAGTAAAAGTTTAAAAATACAAAAACAGTGAAAATCAAATTTAGTCTTTTTTTATTTAAAGCTGCAAACAGAACTTATCAAGGGAAAAGTGTTCTGATTCTTTAAACAAAGTCAATTAACTGAATAACAAAACGAGTTTCATTCCGATCAACTTACTGAGACCTCTATCGTCAATGCACAACGGTTTTTAATTCTAAAAAAATGCACAATGGTTTTTAATTCTAAAAAAAATTTTATATGCAATTCTTCAATAAACTTATACATATTAGAGACTCTCATTGAATTGGTCTCTTTTCCCTACCCCTTTTTGTTGTCCAAACACAAATAGAAACAAATTATACGAGGAAAACATACATGTAACGCCGAAATAAAACATTTATAATCAAGGGGAAAAAATGGACTAATTACAATCGAAAGAAATATTTAAAATAAAATAATAAGATAATAATAATAAAACGCTGTACTAAATACAATGTAAAGGTCAAATTTTTTATCCAAAATTTTAATTGTCAAATGTAAAGGCTAAATAAGGGCCAGGTTCGACTGCGTACTTAAAATGTAAATACGTTTTGCTAGAGTAAAAGGAATGGAGAAATAAATGCGACCATTTGAGGGAAATTAAGTAAAAAATTGCTACAAATGAAGGGGTTTTGCAAAAACAAATTATAATGAAAAAACACTTCCTACCTGTAGGTACTTGTATTCCAAAGTGAAAGTAGTTATGCTACGGGGTTGTCTCGCTGTAGGTCAGGTCATACAAACTGCTACGCAATTTGCGGCACTGTTTCTAAGCCTATGAGCTGAGAAAGGAGGGGTCCAGTTTTGTGGTGGTGTGTTGGAGAAGGACTGAAAAAAGCGAGTGCTGGTAGAGTTGGCCAAAGTTTCGGAAATAGAAAATGCTTTTGTTAGTAAAAAGTCGCCATTTTTCACACATTCGAGCTATAAAAAACGTCTTTCAGAAATGGAAAAGCTCTTAATTAGTAAACGTTCAGTGGCCAGAAAATTAGAGAGTATTCATTTATGCTAATTCATTCATTATACTAACTTCATTCACTGATGTAGAATATCAAAGATAGAGTTCTTAAGAATTAAATTACATATATACATTAAATTCTTGTTAAAGTCATCCACAAATTGCGTCCTTTCGTTTTAAGCAAGAATATCATATCACTTGTTACAAGGAATTTTAAGATTAAGGTAAATGCCGGCTTTTTTATGCGAAAGAGAAATTATTTTATTGGGAATTTTATTGTGTTGAAGTATATTAATGAGGTAGTAAATTTTTTCTTGTAGAAATGCTGTATCATTGTTGATTCTTTTTATCCTGAGAAGTTGGGAATTAATAGTGGTATAATTATGACTTTTTTCGACATGTAGGTGTCCAACTGATCAGTTTTAGCGTGTTAAATTTGAATTCTCGTCGTTTATCTCAGTGAATTAAGTTAGTATATCTATATATAAATGAATACTCTCCAATTTGCTGGTCACTGAACGTTTACTAATTAAGAACCTTTTCTTTTTCTGAAAGACGTTTTTATAGCTCGAATGCGTGAAAAATGACGACTTTTTACTAACAAAAACATTTTCCATTTCCGAAATTTTGGCCAACTCTATCAGCACTCGCTTTTTTCAATCCTTCAGGCGCTTCCGCCTAACAAATTCCAACACACCACCACAAAACTGAACTCCTCCTTTCTCGGCTCATAGGCTTAAAAACATTGTCGCAAATTACGTAGCAGTTTGCATGCTCTGACCTACAGCGAGACAACCCCGTAGCATAACTACATTCACTTTGGAATACAAGTACCTACAGGTAGGAAGTGTTTTTTCATTATAATTTGTTTTTGCAAAACCCCTCCATTTGTAGCAATTTTTTACTTAATTTCCCTCAGATGGTCACATTTATTTCTCCATTCCTTTTACCTTAGCAAAAAGTATTTTCATTTTAGGAAAGCAGTCGGACCTGGTCCTTATTTAGCCTTTACATTTGACAATCAAATTTTTCGATAAAAAATTTGAGCTTTGCATTATAATTAGCACAGCGTTTTATTATTATTTATTATCTTATTATTTTATTTCAAATATTTCTTTCGATTGTAATTAGTCCATTTTCCCCTTGATTATAAATGTTTCATTTCGGTATTACATGTATGTTTTCCTCGTATAATTTGTTTCTATATATGTTACAATCCATAAGTAATTTTCTCATATATTTCATTTCCCATATTAGATGGTATAAATTTTGCAGCACTATGCGCAAATTTTTCTACTGGTTTTTCTAGTTTTTTTTTTCTCTCAAAAACATATAGAAAATTTGTCAACTTTCTCAGTATGTAAAAAAATACAAAAGTATTTGAGCCAGAAGTCATTGTACCTTAAATAAAAATTGAAGATTTTCTAAAGCTGATTTCAAGCCTCAGAGAAACTTTTGATTAGGTAGAAGAAAATTAAATCTTACCAGAAGTTAAACGATTAAGGCGTCATCTTCAAGCACGCTGTTGAAAAGTTGGAAACGACGAAGCTAAAAAGTGGTCCACATTGAAAATCTTAGTTTATAGTGGAAACTAACTTTTCAAATTAAGTTGGTTAAAAGCTATCTTCGATCAAAACAAAGTCATAAGATCCCCAAGGAGATTTCTGCCGCGGGCTTCGATAGCTGAACGCCACTGGCTGTAGATTGGTCATCAGAATGAAAATGTTAAATGTAGTGAAATGTGAAATCAAAAGTAAAAAGCACGATAAAGAAATAATTTGTAAAGAAAAGGAAGTGTATGAAAGAGTTGAATGGGTAGGGATCTATTCTGAAAGTGGAGTTAACAAGCCGTGCACTTCCTACAAACAAACAGAATCTTGCTTCCGCCGATAAGCTGTTTTTCAATTTTCTAGTGTTATACATTGTTTGGCGGTTTGCCAATTGAATTCTGAGCAGTGAATGTGGTTTATTTTGCTGCTTTTTAAACAATAAATTAATTTTATATTTGTCATAAAAATTTTTATTACATGTAATGGATAACTTCGTCATAAAGATATCTCTTCTGATATTGTTGCGAAATGCCCAGGGGCTGCGCAGTGAGATAGCTAAAGGTCAGGTGAAGGTGAGGTTGCCAGATTTGGAGCGAAATTGCCCATTTGGCGACAAAATTGGCGATATGTCATAAACGGAGCGAGAAAGTTCTAGAACACATTCTTAGCGGTTTTCCCGGAAATTCTCTAAAAGGTAGGTTAAAGCATTGTATACCCTACCTGTACAGAGAGAAAGTAGTGTCTTGAGATCAGATATTAGTTTGAGAACGATCGACCAAGTCGGGAGCCGTACATTAGTGCTTTGCCCGTGAAGCTGTCTTCACTGTTATAGCCTGAAGGCTGTATTGCTGATTGTTTCAGCTTGTTTGTCGTAGTTTTTCGAAGAGTGTAAACGTGTCTTTGGAACTGTCCTGTGTAACAGTGCTTACAGGAGAATAAATTGTGTTTTGATTATTCATCAAGTGTTATCATCAATAACTCCAAATCCACGAAACCGCAGAATGCAACAATATTAACGATGAGAATACTGCTAGCACTAATAGCACTTCTATGATGAAGAACACTTAAAATTCGGATTTATCACGACCGGATATGTACATTGCCCAACTTCTCTCTGCGTGAAATTTATCAATAGTATGATGGGCCGACTAAAATAAAGCACCATTTCTCAACTAAATATAAGAATCTTTCTTAAAAAAATAAACAGCATTTGAATGCTTCGCAAACGCAAGATAAACAAGGAAGACAATTCGAAAAAATAATAAAAATAAGTGATAAAGCTCAACTTGCGGTAGCAGAAGCTCTCATTTTACCTGCTTGCTGTGAAATAGTGACAATTATGTTTGGGAGAAAAGCAATCAAGGAAATTTTGAAGATTCCGGTATCTGATAATACGATCCGAACAACAATTAATGACGTGCCGAGAAATATTATACGAACGGTTGCAGATGAATTTGTTAACACGCCATTTGGACTTTAAGTAGACGAATCAACTCATGTGGGTGCAAAATGCATCTCTTAGGCTTTGTACAATTTATTTATGAACAGGAGCTAATAATCAATTTTCATGTTGCAAAGTTACTTTTGAGGTGTGCAACTGACCAGGACTTATTTGACGCGATAACATCGTATTTGAATACTTTAAAATTATCATGGGATCGATGTGTCAGCATTTGTACAGATGCAGTAGCATCTATGACTGGATCAGTCAAAGGGTATCGAAAACAGTCAATCCAAATATAATATTTCATCATCGTTTCTTGCACCGAGAATAATTGTCATAAAGACAATGACTAAGAAACTACGCGAAGTATTAGATCAAGTAGTTTCCATTAGTTAATTTTATTAAAATGAGACCGATGAAAAGCCGAATTTTCAAAGAACTTTGTTCATCTATAGAAGCAGATTACAAATGTTTACCTCTTCATACAGAAGTGAGGTGGTTGGCACGTGGGAAGGTTTTAAATCGTACGTTACAGTTAAGAAATGAATTATCGGAATATTTTGAAGCATAAAAACATAACACTTAGGAAACTTTCTGAAAAATGGTGCAATAATTTGGCATATTAGGCTGGTATTTTAATACTATCAAAATAAGTATGCAAGGAAACAATATAAACTTTCTCACTACGATTGACAAATTATGTGCATTGAAAAAATAATTTACAATGTAAGAAACACTTAAGAGAAAGAAACATAGAAATGCTCCCTTCTGTGCAAGACACAAACGAGACAATCATTTCTTTAATAATTGAGCATTTAATAACAATAGAAGAGAATGTTGACACATATTTTCATTGTTAAACACTGAAAAATTCGATTGAATAAGAAATCACGTGTTTCTTATGACTTCCCCAGTTTTATTTTAAATAAAGAAGAGCATATCGCTCCCTTCAAACCGTGGATTAAAGTCGAAATTCGTTGAAAATATTCCTGAAAAATTCTGAACCTCTATTAAAGTTAAGGGGTCTAGCAGAAAAAGCACTAAACACAGTCTGAAAATATCACCCAGCACAAATATCGCATTAAATTTGAGAATTTATTTAAGCATTGCTATCGTAAGTGATTTTAAAATAAATATGTTCCTATCAATAAATATCGTTATTTTGCACTTTTATAAAAGTAACGCTTTGGAAGACGGATCAATTCCGCGCCACAATACACAAGCGGTACGATTTTTCTTTTTCTTTTTATTAACTCTCAATTAATGGAGCTATTTTTGAAAGCAATGTTTTCTTTTTTCGTTGCGCCAAAAATCTTGGCCACCCCTATTTACCTTATGGTGTGTAAGTGTTCCAGGCAAAGTTAGAGTTTAGTTTTCCAGGACTTCAAAAGATTGAGAACTAAGGATCAGAGAGAAAGGATGCCTTCGTAAAAGATATTCTAAGGGAAAGTGGCAGACATTCAAGTTATACAAAGGAAAACAACCAAAATACTTGAGCAGATAGCCCGTTCGCCAGGATCGAATTCTGTTTCCAGCAGTCGTACCCATTCCCTCACTGATAGGCCAACCTTCATTAAACCATTGTTTAATACACTGACATTCAGAGTTAAGAGACTTTCACATTTGGTCGATTATCTCTGGAGCTGATGGTCAGATTTTAACAAAATTTGGTATAGAAGTAGACTGATATACTACGGAAAATTATATTACACAACAATCATAGAACATCCGCATGATCGGGAGTAAGGTTCATAGGCACAAGAAGACCTAAAGCAGAGATTACAAAATGGAACAAAAAAGTGAGTTATAAGAGGGTATAGTCTTCTGCTACAGTCATAGAGTCTCATAAAGTGCCTTTTTACAATTAAAAAGACAGTTTACGTAATGCACCAGTATGGATCTTGTAGTAGTTGGTCTGACTATTAAAAAGATAGTTTAAGTAATGCACCAGTATGGATCCTGTAGTAGTTGGTCTCACTCCTGCATCAACTCTGTTTTCAAATACTGTAGAATTCTCGGAGGGACAAGGCAAGTTGCATTTTTCCTCTCCAGAGCACCCCAGCACATTCTACGCAAGTTCAGGCTCAAGATCGGGCGAGCCAGTCCATCCGGTTAATATCCTCCAGAAAACCATCTACCAGATTTGTCCTATGTGGATGAGCATTGCAGACCATAAAAATCAACTATCAGCTAACTGCATTCCTGAAGATGCGAACATGGCCAGATGTCCCACAGCACTCAGAGAGCCGGATGCCATAGATGTGTTGGCTAATCAGATCTTAACCTAACTTACTCCAGACTTCAACCAGAACATGTTAAGAATGCTCCTGGGAGGGCAATTGCTACTCGCCTTTCCGCTCCCGTAACCCTCCAGAACCTCAAAATTGCATTGCTGGAGGACTGATTGACACGCTGATAAACTATCTCATTTCCAGTGCGAAGTCAATTTCTAAAACCTGTATGACTTTAGATGAGACCATAGCCTTCTCTCTTTCGTTCCACATTGCAACTTTTGTCGCGCCAATGATAATTGCGCAAGTGTACCATGATTGTTGTATGAGATGTCTTTTATTTTATATCTACCTATGTCCATCTAAATTTGATTGAAATCTGTCTATCAGTTCATGAGATAATCGACTAAATGTGAAAATTCTCTTAATTTTGATTACCACTATATGTCACGATAGCTAGTGTATGCATTTCTACGATTAATTATCTGTTTACTCTCATATATTGTAAGATTATTTTAGAACTAGTTAACTACGTTTTATAACTTTCTCACAAGAACTTATATATAACTACTTTTATCTCTCTTTTTAGATTACATTTTAAAATTGTATATTTTTCATTTCTCCAGTGTAAAGTTAGAACGCATGCTAAGAAGGCGAGAGAAAGACCTTATAATGTGACACACAAAACGTTAGAAAACGCCCCTTTGAGCGTAATATGAAACCTGAAAGCTTTCAGATTTTTTAATTAATTATCATTTTTGCTTAATGAATTTTTTATTAATTTTAAATTTTGTTAAACGAATTTTTTATTAACGAATTCAACGATTTCAAAGCGAGCAATGGCAACACTGTACGAAAAAAAAAACATTATGATCTCCAGCGCGCGAGATTGTTTATCGGAAGTTCGAAAGATATGCTCTTTTTAAATTATTTTGTGATATTGCTACGGAATTGAATTTTATGGTTTAAGTGCGAAGAACATGATATTTAATAAATAAAGGTAACATACAAAAGTTAAAAAAAGCCCCTTTGGGCGTAATATAAAATCTGAAAGCCTTTCAGATTTTTTTATTATTTTGTTTATTTATTTATTTTACTTTTTTTGTTGTTAATAATGCCCAATTCTACTTTCTTTAATAACTTCTTTTGAGTACTTATCAAGAAATTTGTATCTGCGTGGCATTTAAAACCTCCTAATATCAGTTCCTTATACACTTAATGAGCAGTTTTTAGGGCGGGGTTAAGAAATTGAGAAAGAATTTCCGAATTTTGTCAGATGTTCATAATGGTGACTTATACGCGCAAATTCAGCAGTTTAAAAAAAACACTTGTTTACATATAAATTTACTCTAAAGCGATTATTTTTAGTGGAAAAATTCGTAGCTGAGCTTATTTATTTTTTGCATGTACAAATAAATTTAATAAAATTTGTCTCGTCAAAATTTTGAATAAGTACATTGTCAATTATTACGTTGCAAATTAACTAACACCATTTCTAGATTTTGCTAGTTTTTAATGGTAATTAAAATAAATAAACTCGGCCTTCAAATAGGTAAAATCTTGAAATCTTTGCAACACCTCATTTGCAACAAATACGTAATTCAAATGTATTCGCGGGCTGTACAAAATTGCTTAGTGGACCGCCAGTTTGATTCTGCTGACTTAAGTGATTCAAGAGCTTAAGCCGTCTGAAACACTTAATGTGTTGTTCCTTTAGTCCATCTTATCGTAATACGTTAGGATAGCAGCTGAAACATGAGTCAAGATGCAAATAGTAAGTTTGTTATGTTTCTAACTGAATGACAGCGTTTGTTTGACATTGGTAAGAAAATCCACAGCAAAACCTAAAAAGGAAGAGATGTAAATTAGTCCAGATTATAATTTGATCTCTCTTGCTAATATTTTGTTACGGTGCGGAGAGAGAAAAAAAAAAGTCGAAATGAATGTCAGAACTTAAGGTTTTAGTTTATTAATATTTATAATTTAAATGATTCATTTAAAGCTTTTGTTCCAAAGAAAGAGCAGAAAAGTAAATGATGTTTTGGTAAAGAAATTAAAAGGAAAAAAAGAACGCATTTCTCAAGAAAAAAAAAATTTTTAATTGCAGTATGAAAACTTTAAATTACGGTATAGCACTTAAAAATATTTTTCATCAAAGTTAAAAACAAATCGGAATGTTTCAAATTCAGAAATATACATACAAAAAAACAAGATGGAGGATAATTTCATAAAAATAGTAAAAAAAAATCTAAAAGGTTTCAGATTTTAAATTACGTGCAAAGAGGCGTTTTTTTAACATTTTGTGCGTTACCTTTATTTATTAAATATCATGTTCTTCGCACTTAAACCATAAAATTCAGTTCAACAGCAATATCGCAAAATAATTTTAAAATGAGCATGTCTTTAGAATTTCCGATACACAGTCTCGCGCACTGGAGATGAAAATGTGTTTTTTTTTTTTAACCTTTTCGTACAGTGTTGCCATTGCTCGCTTTGAAATCGTTGAGTTTGTGAATCAAAAATTCGTTTAAGTTTTACAAAATAGGAAATCGATAATAAAACAAATTTCAAATTTGAAATTTGGGCTTCCACATGCCCTTATTCGGGTGGGAACGCTCAATATTGAAAATTGGATGGCTCTAGGTACCGTTGTTTTACCAAAGAAATATATATACATTTATGCAGATTCTTCATTATTTAATTTCTTTAAATATAACACAAAGCGGTAATATTTGGCGGCAACAATTTAAAAAGTGAAACAAAGCTTTTAGGGAATCGACACAAAATGCCAAAGCGAAATTACCACACCAATATCGCAAAATAATTTTAAAATGACCGTATCTATAGAATTTCCGATACACAGTCTCTCGTGCTGAAGATAATTTTTTCTCCCGTAGAGTGTTGCCATTGCTCCCTTAGAAATTGTTGAGTTTCTTAATCAAAAATTCTTAGTGTTACAAAATATGAAATCGATAATAAAACAAATTTCAAATTCGGGCTTCCAGATGCCCATCTTCGGAGGAGGATTATGTTATTCAAAATTTGATGGCTCTAGGTACCGTTGTTTTATCACAATGCGAGAAACTTATATACATTTATACAGATTCTTCATTATTTAATTTCTTTAAATATAACACAGAGCGGTAATATTTGGTGGCAACAGTTTGAAAAGTGATACGAACATTTACAGTGAATCGACGCAAAATGACAAACGAAATTAATAGCCTTTCTGAGCTAACGCTCCTTTGGGGTAAAAATCATAAGATTACAAAGCAACTGCAATCTGAGCTTGGCATGCAAATTTTGGTTTAACATCTGAAAGAATTTTTTAAGAGCAGCAATTACGATAAGCCAATTAGTTTAAGAACTAGTCCCTTTGAACAGAGCTGAACGAAGACGTATATTAAAAGCTCTGATTTCTAAAATAAGTTGCCTGGATTGAAAAATTAACTTAATCGAGGAGAAACTGCGTCGGTATTATTCTCTCGTAAATTTACAGCACGTTAAAATTTTTGCACTCATTTAATAGTGAAAAGTGTTTATTTTTCAAGACATACATAATGTGTTATTTTTAAACTAATAATTGTATCAAAGCATCAATATTATTTATTTATAAAAAAATTCCCTATTATATCAAAGTTAAAATTAAAATTAAATCTATTATTCTATCAATCAAGTTTAAAAAATGTTTATAATATTACAGCATCAACATAATTTATTTATGAAAAGTTTCAAAAATTGTTGGCAACAAAAATTTAATGTCATCTCGAGCTATGTTCTCGTAAAAAATCTGATGTGAACACCATATGACTTTTCCCCCCCTTATACGGTCTATTAAATTATACACGTTTTATTCTGCACTTTATTTCTTCGAATTATTCTAATTTAATTAATCACTCCTTCAAGTGAATATTGAAAATGTTGAAAATAAAATCAAATAACTTCAGTTGAAAATAACGGCAACGATTTCAAATTTTGAAATTAAATAATCTGCGTAATTTTTGTCGTATGGGAGTCAAATATTTTGTATTTTTATTTTTACACAACGAGTATAAAACATTTCTATATGGTATATCTATCGGTGAACTATTATAATTAAAATATATTAAAATGGTTCATCGGCTGATTCTAGATACAGAAAAGCAAGGATTTCTGTAGAAGAGGGATTTCGATTGATTTCAATGTCCCTCCCCGCTGACGAAGTGGCATTGAAGTGGATTGAATTCTTCTTCTATTGTGTTCATTTTTCTTTAAGTTTCATTAATTTTTTAAATTGAGGTACTGCTTGTTTGAAAATATTTGGTTTTAACATATTTAAATTCTTTGTAACATTTAATGGATTATTTGAAATATATTAATTAAGAATTTCAATTTTTGGTCTTTGTGAAAAATTAGTTCTAAATTTCTTACTTTATATCTATCTATCTATCTCTCTCTCTCTCTATATATATATATATGCATTTGATACTACCGATTGAATAAAAAAGGGAGGAGCACAACTGGATGTTATAGCAATATCATTCACAAAATTTCAACGTTTTACGGCTAAGCGTTTTTGAGTTATGCGAGATACACATGTACGTACATACAGATGTCAGGAAAAAATCCATTTGGAAGTCTTTTACAATCCGTTCCGAAATACAACGTCATTTATTCTGTCCGTACGTACAGATATCACGTAAAAAAATTGTCAAAATGGTTTCAGGAACGGTCAAAACGGGTATTTCCTTTGGAATCAGGTAACTGAAATTTTTCGCGATTGTATTAGTACTTCCGTTAATTCGTACAGTGAAGGGAAAAAAATCTGATATGTACACCACATAACTTCCTTGCAAGGAATATTAAATTATAAGCACTTTTCCTGTATTTCATTTAAACTTATTTTCTCAAATTTCATTAGAGATATATTTCGGATTCAATTGGCCAGGACTGCAAGCAATAAACAGCTCGAAGAGGTCTTTTCCAAGACGTTTAATAACGCGTTTAAATGAAGATAATTTCTTTTCTTTCACTAACAATAAAACATAATCCTTATATAAGCATGCATATTTTGAGTTTTTATATCAATTAAATAGACGATATTAAATTTTGAAATAATATGAAAATAACTGAAAACGATGTTTAATTTATGGATTAGTTTTTAAATATGGTAATTAGAAACGAGATAAAGTTAATTTAAAACTTTTGACAATTTTTTAAGTGAAGTTATAATTTCCGATTATAACTTCAAAAGTTAAATTATAAAACGTGATTTTTCTCCGAAGTAAGCTTTTATAAAGTATTCCTTTTACATTAGATACGTTCCCTAAAATAAAATTTTGAATTTAATATCTCTTTTTTAATATATCTTTTGAATATCTGGAAGGAAAAATCTATCTTATTCTATCAAATAAAAATCAAAAGATATTTCTTAAAATTTTACGAAAAATGTTCCAACATTTCGAACATTATATTTTGTATGGTTTTATAATTTGTAAAGCAAAATTTTTTATTATTTCTATCTAATTCTTCTTTTAGGAAAAAAAAAAAAAAAAGCTTTTGAAAATTATACTTTACTTTTTTTTTTTCAAAAAATTCTACAGAATTTTAATTCTGGAACTTGAGGTCATATTTTGAATACTTCGAAAATATTAGATAGCAGCCAAAATCGCAGATTCGCACCAATACTTTCAGAATCATTATTTCGATAGGAGTTTAAATTACGAGGGTCACTATGAAATTTTTGAGATGTAGTTAACTGATGCGTTTTAAACTTACCAAATCTTAGGAGTGTTACTGCACTTTGATAGCGAATTTTTCGAAGATTAAATTCTTCAAGCCATCCAATTCTTGGAATGGATGAAAAACATGATTCAATAATCTCATCTCCGGAATGAAAACGACGGCCACATAAATTTCGTTTTAGATTAAAATATAGCCAAATATCACACACAGGAAGGACACGGGAATAGGAAGGATGTTCTATTCCTTTAATACGAGTGCCAATCTCGCTGAATGAGCAGATGCTTTATCATGGTGAAGCCGGAGTCCCTTAATTTTCATTGAAATTCAAAAAATTCAATTAATTCGAAGAACTTCTAGAAGACAATGAAATACCAGTTAGTTGTTAAGTGTCGTGTGCCCTCTAACTAGATGGCTTTGACGAGTTCTTCTAAAAAAAGATGCTTATTTTTATACATATATTTAACATAATAATAATATATAATATTATAATAATATTATTATTTATAAATTATAAAACTTATAATTTTAAAACATGATACAGAACTGTTAAGATGATTTAACTTATGTTTTTACATATTTCAACTCGGTTGCCATTCTTAAGTTGTAAAATACTAAACACTAAATCAGTGGTTCTCAAAGTGTTTTGTCCCGTGCACCCTTTCACCATTGCTAGATCATCCCCCTACCTTCCGGAAACTCAAAAGCTGCATTTATTTCAGTTTCGATTATTTTTAACGAGTTTTATAAATTAAGCAAAAAAAAAAGTATAGAACATTTTGATATATATCAAAACTCGAATAAAAGTCGTTTTATATTTATGAACTAAAACTAAACATTTAAGAACTAAATAAA
>KK114728.1:34322-45489 GCA_000611955.2 Stegodyphus mimosarum
TCCTGATATTACAACCCCCCTCACCCCCATGGGGAATTCCTCCCTAGTTGAGAGCCTCTACTGTAAATATATATGAATTTCGGCTTTGGCATAAAAACATGTTTTCGAGCATTTTCATGGTATGCTAAAACGCTAAAACCATTACTGAATATTTTTAATCCCAGCAATGATTTTAAATACGAAAAAGGTGTCACTTAATTTTTTATAACCTCATTACTTAAATAAGTTTCAAAGCTCAATATTTATTGTACAGCTAGATCTTTTTTTTTATTTATTTAAACAAAATTACACCGTCAATACTTTTATGAAGTCATTGTTCGTCATAAAAAATATATGAAGTCATTGTTCGTCATAAAAAATAGAGTAACATAAAAAGGAGGCAAAACTTTAAATATAAGCACTAATTGTTGAATTCCCAAAGATTCTGAATATCCTGCGCTTCATTCTTAAATCTCTAAATACCACGCATCACATTAAAATTATTTCCACAGCACGTGACATTACACGTGTTTATGTTTACAACCCATGCCTTCGAGGAATTCAGTCGCCAAAAATAAATGTACAGTGTTTACAGCTTCTTAAAAAATCAAATCTCGAGAAACTTCGGAAATATCGAACTACTTACTCTCCGTTCGAACGCAGCGCCACCTCCTAAAAAACATAAACAAAAACAAAAATGAATCAAACCCTCCACCTACCGCCATGACAGCAGGGTGTCTGTGATGATGTCCGTCAAGTCTCTTACTGGTCCTACAAATGAACTGCCGCTGCTCTTCCAACTGGGCCAAGTTTTCAATCAAACTGAGTGCGGAGTCATTTTCTCCCCCTCCCTGTAGACTGAAATGGTATTTCGCGTCTTCGGGTCAGTAGGGCGTAGTCGTGACGTCAGTATAGGTGTGGCTTGCGAAGCATGTTCCCTTCGCCATTAAAAGAGGCGATTGTTTTGGTGTGTTTTCCCTCCGGAGGATCCACCATTATATAACATTAATTATTCTATTCACTCATGTTATTTTCTCATTTCGAAAATACTTAAATAGTAAATGTATTTTCACAGCTCATAAATCTAAAAGCAGTTATTTTTGAGCTAAAATGGTGAAGTTATTTTAAGAGTAAACCATTAGCAGACGATAAATCGAAACACAATTATTTTTGGATCTAAATAATGACTGCGGTTTTTGCAAACGCGGGAAAGGGAAAAAAAAACTGTAATCTAACACCTTCAAAGTATTAATAACTCAAAAAAGAATTTACCGTCAAAATTAAGAAAAAATAAATTTTTAAAAGAATTTGAAAGTGTTCAGATTTTAGCGATTGCTCAAAAGGGTCTTTTAATGTTTAATGTGGTTTGTCATACAGATTATCGATAGAGATGGCCCAGGCGAAATAGCGAAATATTTTATAGAATTTTTGATGAATATGCATTAACATGGGAACGTTAGATATCTGGTGTACATTTAAAAAGTGAAAAAAAGGATGCAATGCAATTCTATAAGAATATTTAATGTTTTTAATTAGGTATATCATGAATTAAATGCATTTTTATTTAAATCAATCAGATTAAAAATAAGAAATAATACTTTTAATATATGCATGTACTGCTTACAGACAGATTAAATATGAAAACGTCGATTGGCAACAGACGCGAACGGAAAGTGAGGCAATGCAAAATCGTATTTCGAGTCTTAATTGCCTTTTTGGACTAAACATTAGGAAAACGTGCAAATATATATACATATAAAATCATAAAATCAATCAGATTAAAAATAAGAAATAATACTTTTAATATATGCATGTACTGCTTACAGACAGATTAAATATGAAAACGTCGATTGGCAACAGACGCGAACGGAAAGTGAGGCAATGCAAAATCGTATTTCGAGTCTTAATTGCCTTTTTGGACTAAACATTAGGAAAACGTGCAAATATATATACATATAAAATCATAAAAAAAAAATATTAAAACTTAGTTGATAAAGAATTTCAGTTTTAAATCTCTGGCGTTTGTCTTTGTATTTCTTTTTTGAAATAAACTACAAAAACAGAATATCAAAATATTAATTTGCATATTACCACTTAATTCCAATTAAAAAAATGTATAGAAGAACTTGCAATCTTTATGTTACTAAGAGTTGGATAGCATTCATTGGATTTTATTTTTGTGCAGACGACAGTCTATATAAATTAGAAATTTTGCAATCAGCTTTTAATATGTTGTTAGCAACTTAGTATTTTATGTGATAATAATGCCATAAAATAATGTTTGTGGCAACTTATTGTTAAAAAGTCCAGATAAAATGACATTATATCATTAACTTACACTATATTGCTGAATGCATTTTTATAATACCAGTGATCATTGAACGATTTTAGCCACCGCTGAGTGGTAATAAACTCCGTTTATCGTGGATGTGATTTTAGTGAAACTGAAAACAATAATTTCTCATTTTTCTCCAAGATGTTCTTTCAAGATTGTAGAATAAAAATGACGACTTCCATCTACAGGACAAACATTTATTTAAGCTTTGAAGACGTAGAAACATAAGTAAGATACATGAATTACACAGTACTTCGCTTCTCGCGTGCATCCGATATTCACCACACACTTTGGCTAACTCTTTCTGGAAAAAAAAATATTACGCAGCAGAGAGCTTGCTTTTTATGCGCATGCGCCAGGGGAATCAACGGCGGGTGCCAACATACCCCCTTTCGACGTTGATTCTCCTGTTCCTGAAAATAAAACAAAATACATATTAGACACTATTCAGTCCTATAATTGTACAGCAGTTCTGATGTTTAACAGGTGTCAGGGGTTTGGTTAACATATCAGCTCCCATTTCACTGGTAGGTATGTACTGCACATCCAGTTCGCCGCGTTCATATACTTCACGCACAAAATGATGGCGAATGTCTATGTGCTTTGTACGTGAGTGAAACACTGAGTTCTTTGTAATTTTCTGAGCTCCTTGATTGTCGCAGTATATTGTTGTTGGACTTTCTATGCTGTAACCCAGCTCTTTCAGGAAACGGCGCAGATAGACGGTTTCTTTGGCGGCTTCAGACAGAGCCATATATTCCGCCTCCGTTGAAGATAGAGCTACACTATGTTGTTTTCGTGATTCCCAGGTTATGGCAGAACCACTTAGTATACATACAAAACCTGTGTGAGATTTTCGATCATTGACATCTGATGCCCAATCTGCATCCACAAAGGCGATGAGTGGTTTTCCTGTTTTTGTATAAATTAGTCCTTGATCTTGGGTCCCCTTTAGGTATCGAAGTATTCTTTTCGCAGCATGCCAATGTTCTTTTCCTGGGTTGTTGTTAAATTGACTTAAGAAATTCACGGCGTATGTGATATCTGGCCTAGTAGCTACTGAAAGGTACATAAGTGATCCTATCAGATTTCTGAATGGAACATTTTTCATGTCAGCGATTTCGTTTTCGTTTTTTGGACTCATCTCCTTTGATAATTTTTTGCAGTGATCTATAGGTGAAGCTACGGATTTAGCATTTTGCATATTGTACCGATTTAAAATATCGTCAATGTATTTCTTTTGAGAAATTTTAATTGAATTCTCATTTTGGAAAAATTCTATGCCTAAACAATAATGTAATTTTCCTAAGTCTTTCACTTTAAAAGCAGAAGCTAAACTATCGCGAATTCTTTCATACGTTTGCTTAGAATCGGTAAAAACGATAAGATCGTCTACATATACAATTATAATTGTTTCACTGCTAGACGACTTTTTAATATAAACACAATTATCTGAATTAAGAGATTTAAATTTCATGGATTTTAATTTTTCATCTAACTTTTTGTACCACTGACGTCCCGACTGTTTAAGACCGTATAACGATCGCTTTAAAAGACACACTTTATCTGAATTAGTTTCATCGCGAAAACCTTCGGGGATTTCCATATAGATTTCTTCATCTAAATTTCCATTTACATAGGCCATTACAAAATCTAATTGGTAACCTTTCAGACTGTGTTCTACAGCGTAGGCTAAAACTGTTCTTATAGAACTTAATCTAGCAACAGGGGAAAAGTTTTCAGTGAAATCAAAACCAGGGGTTTGGGCACACCCTTTAGCAACTAGCCTAGCTTTGTATTTTTCGATAGTGCCGTCGTGATTGTATTTTAATTTAAGAACCCATCTACTACCAATAACTTTCTTATTTTCAGGTCGATTTACCAATTTCCAAGCGTTTTCTTGAACAAGGGAATTATATTCTGATAGCATAGCATTACGCCAATTTTCAGCATATGGTCCATTTAATGCCTCTTGCACCGTAGGATTAATGCTTTCCTCAACAACATTTTGAATTTGTTCATTTTTATTTACAACTGTATACTGATATTCCTTTTTAGGCCTTCCGGGCAAACCTGTTTTTATTTTCTTGGGTCGACCAGGCCCCCTTTTAATCAGGATAGGAGACACTGATTCGCTTTCTAAATCACTTTCGCTTTCATTTTCAGATTCAGAGTCAGTTGGCGACACCTTGCCGTTCAGAGGTGATGATTTATCACGACATAGTTTGTTTATAATTTTCTCTTCCGGAGCGAAAGGCAGAGATATTTCTTGTTCTGAGTCATAACTAGAGCAGTTTTCAAACTCATTAACAAATTTTACGTCTCTGCTTATTATCACCTTACGTGCCTCAGGATCCCAGAGTCTATACGCTTTTGATTCATCAGAATAGCCAATAAAAATACATTCTTTAGACCGAATATCAAATTTGCCTATTCCTGGCCTTTTATTTAATGGAAATGCTTTTTGGCCAAAGGTTCTGAAGTGAGAGACAGCTGGCACTCTGCCAAACATCACTTCATAAGGTGTTTTTGTTTGACCTTTCAAACCTCGCGTAGGACAGCGATTTCGAATGTAAGCAGCCGTATTGACGGCTTCGGCCCAGAATTTATGAGGCAGATTGGACTGTAATAATAAACATCGCGCCATTGAAACTAAAGTGCGATTTAATCTTTCGGCGACTCCATTTTGGGCTGGTGTGTAAGGAGTGCTCTTTTCGTGTTTTATTCCCGCGTCATTAAGAAATTTATTAAAGTCTTTCCCTAAGTATTCTAGCCCGTTATCCGTTCGGAGAATTTTGATTTTGGAGTTAAGTTTATTTTCAAAAGATGCTTTGAAATTTATAAAAGCTTCCTTAACTTGTTCCTTAGATTTCAGAAAATAAACATGAACGTATCGAGATTTGTCATCGATAAATGTTGCGAAATAAAATGATCCGCCTATTGATTCGACTCTCATGGGACCACACAAATCAGAATGAATTAGATTTAACAACTCAGTACTTCTATATTCAGATTCTTTGGGAAGGGGGGTTGCGGTTTGTTTACCCTGAATGCATACCTTACAGGTAGAAAGAGAATCATTTTGAGAAAAAGAAAGACCTCTAACCATGTTATTTAATAGAAGTTTTTTAAGATCGTTTTCATTTAAATGGCCAAATCTTGTATGCCATTGATCTATTTCTTTAGCAATTGATAGAGATTCGAATATTGGCATGACATAATAAAGATCATTTTCGCGTTTAGCTAAAATTACTGTTTCATTATTAGAATTAATTATTCTAGCACATTTTTCTTTGAAAATTACTGAATAATTATTTGCAGTTACTTTAGATACAGAGATTAAATTATTTTTCAAATCAGGCACACACAATACATTTTCGAGTTTGATACTTTCGGTTTTAGAACCTATGCGAACTTTAAATTTAACAGTTCCTTTCCCGATAGCTTTAACTATTTTATTAGCAGCTAATTTAACATAAATATCACCTACCTCGTGAATTTCTTGGAAAAGCTCTTTGCTGTTACACATATGTGATGTTGCACCACTATCTAGACAAAAAATGTCTTTAGAATCACTATCTGTGCATGATGCGGCCCTTTCTTGTTTCACCGAATTCTGATTTTCTGCAGACATCGCAATTTCTCCAAGGCGTTTGCTTTTATTTTCCTTGTTTTTCTTCCTACATTCCGATGCTCTATGCCCGTATATATTGCAGAAGTTGCATCTGTAGTTAACTGGATACTTTCGGTTTGCAGACGTCTCTAGTTTCGGTTTAGGAACCGGTCGTTGATTATACTTCCGATCTTTTGAATAGAATGCTTGTTGTGATTCACAATACGATGAATTTTTATTTTTGCGGGCGTTAGCTTCTTCCAGCAGTTTAATTTTCAACATGTCTGGAGCAGGCAGTTCATCACGAGATTCAATGGCAATTCGAAAGCTTTCATAAGAGTTCGGTATGCTATATAAAAGCAATATTGTTAGCAAATCATCCGCAATGTCTATTTCCATCTCTTTTAGCTTGTCCACGAGAATGAAAAAATCGTTTAGGTGATCAGTCATTTCTTTAGTATCGGTCATTTTTGTAAAAAGCAATTTTTTTAGAATTGTGGCCTTTCTAGCTGGCCCTTTCGATTCGTAAATAGAATGCAATTTACTCCATAGTTCATGGGATGTTACACAGTTTTTTACTTGTGTAAGTTCACTGGGTGAAATTGATAGGATTATATCCGCTCTTGCTTTTTGGTCAGTAGATTTCCATTTAGCATAACCTTCATCACCAGTTTCTGGTTTCGTAATTTTCCCAGTTACATAGTCCCAATGATCATTTTTAATCAGTATTGCTTCCACTTGCAATTTCCACGTGTCAAAATTGTCCTTTTTCAGCTTTTCAATTGAAACTGTATTTGTGGTCGTCATTTTCGATTTCAGTCGACTCAGCTTAGCTTGCCGAAAGAATTTTACACAGACGGTTGTATTGCGCAGTTATGCAATGCCTGGGCCCATAACCAATGTAGAATAAAAATGACGACTTCCATCTACAGGACAAACATTTATTTAAGCTTTGAAGACGTAGAAACATAAGTAAGATACATGAATTACACAGTACTTCGCTTCTCGCGTGCATCCGATATTCACCACACACTTTGGCTAACTCTTTCTGGAAAAAAAAATATTACGCAGCAGAGAGCTTGCTTATTATGCGCATGCGCCAGGGGAATCAACGGCGGGTGCCAACAAAGATAGGTTGAACCACACTTTCTCTTTATAATTTTTTAATTGAATTTATGTTCAAATATCTTTAGGTAATCGATTAACACACCAGTAGACCCTAAAAACAGCTATTTTCATGCTAAAAAGTTACTTACCAATAAACCTGTTCACAGACGATAAATCCAGACTCAATTATTTTAAACAATGATTGCAATTTTCAGAAACAATGAATAGAAATACAATTATTCTTAAAAGTTGAGGTAGTGTAAAGTGAACATTTACCTGTATTTATTTATGGAGTTTCTTTACTTTTCTGGAACTGAATAGTTAGCCAGAATCTAATTTACCGTACATTCGATTGATTCATTATTTAATTCATTCGAAATCATCGGATGAATGAATTTCAAATGAATAGCAAAGAAGGTAAATAATAATAATAATAATATAATAAAAGAAGTAAAATCTGAAATGTTTCAGATTTTAAATTACATCCAAAGGCGCGTTTTTTTAATGTTTTGTGTGTTACCTTTATTTATTAAATACGATGTTCTTCGCACTTAAACCATAAAATTCAGTTCGCCAGCAATATCGCAAAATCATTTTAAAATGAGCATATCTTTAGAATTTCCGATACACAATTCCGCACGCTAGCGATAATAGGGTTTTTTTCCCCCTCCCTCTTTCTTTCTCTTTGTAGAGTGCTGCCACTGCTCGCTTTTAAATCGTTGAGTTTGTTAATTAAAAGTTCTTTGAAGTTTAATAAAATATGAAAAAGATATTAAAACAAATTCCAAATTTGGGCTTCCAGATGCCCATATTCGGGTGGTCGTTATTCAAATTTGGGTGGCTCTAGATACCGTTGTTTCATCACAATACGAGAAACATACATACATTTATGCAGATTCTTCATAAATGTAAATAAAATATAATACAGGGCGATAATGTTTTGTGGCAACAGTTTGAAAAATGAATCGGACATTTATAGTGAATCAACGCAAAATGCCAAAGCGAAAACAATAGTTCTTCAGAGACAAAGCCCCTTTGGACTAAAAAGGGAAGGAACTAATTTTATGTTTGACAAAATAAGCAGATTATCAGAAAAAGAAATTTGACATAATAAGCAGATTATCAGGAAAAGTTCCTTTGTTTAAAAATAACTTCGCTAGTGATTGCTGAACTACTTATTCTACGAATTACTAATGAAGCTACATTCCGTTTCCTGAGCACATAGTCTGATGCAGGAGTTCTGAGTAATCCCTACCATTCCGAATTAAAAGAAAATCTGTTTGTATATATATTTGTACATATGTTTGTCTTCAAACTGCGGGAAAACGGCAGGACATAGAGCCAACAAATTTTGAACACACCTAGTCTTCCACCCGAACATGTGTACCTCGAAGTTAGAATTTTGGATGTTTTGCTTTATTTAATATTTGGTACGAATTTAATGAATTTTTGTTAATAAACTCTGCAATCTGAAAACAAGCTCGGGCAACACTGTACGGGGGTAAAAAAAATCCTGATGTGTACACCACATGACTTCCTTGTACGAAATGTTAAATTATATGCACTTTTTCTGCATTTCATTTAAACTTATTTCCTCGAATTTCATTAGAGATATATCTCTCATTCAGTTAATTCTGTTCTCAGTTCCCAGAAAGGCAAAAATACATAAACCTCAAATTATCTTCATTAAAAACTGAAAAATATAGAAAAAAATAATTAAATAAAACACCAAATGCAATTAAAATCAAAAAATAATTTTTTCGATTAGAGTTTCTACGCAAAAACAAGCAATTCGTCCAGCGGGCAACCGAGCAGATTTTCGGTGCACAAAAATGAAAGTTTAATTTTGGTCCCATTCGGAAAAAAGACGCTGAAAGTGCAGAAACTGAATTCACTGTTCTGCTAAGTTTCAAATGCAAATAAATATGGCTGCTATGGTAAACAAAAATTATGTTTAGCCGCTCTTAAACAACTTTTCAGTTGTTGATGATTCTACAACTATTGCATGCAGATTAACTAAAGATATAAAACCTTAACCGGAAGATAAAAACAACATAATTCAATCATTTTTAAAGCAAAAATTGCGCAATTTACCAACATACAGGAATAAAAAAAACTGAACTCACTGAGCCGAGTAACAGAGTAAGTATTTATATAGATATGTGTAAGATATAGCAAAATATGATAGCTGCTTTTAAAAAATAATTGGCGACCTCAAAATCAACGTTCTAAATTTGGTGCTGTCCCCCTAAATTCATCTGGTCTCCCAAATTCGAGATCTTTCTATTGTTATGTAACGCTTCTTGAAAAGGGAACTAAAACTAAAGTTAACCAACCATAGATTAGCTGTACTTGTACATCAAACTTGATATAAATATCGCTGGCCATTAATTACGTTATTCTTCTGCTGCATTTCTTCCCTAGCTTCTGCCTTGCAAAATCTCATTTTTTTTTCTATGCCCTCCTTTGTTCCTATACTTAAATGATATAACGTGCATACAAGAAATTATCGTAATTGCTATGATTAAAGAGTATATTGTCTACAAGGAATTATTCTAGTTTCCCTGCAAATCTGCAAATAAAGATGATAATTGGCTAAATCTAGCTTGGTATCAACTCCTTCCTCTCGCCGTACCATTCAGCCATCACGACTGTGCTTCGTGTGCTTGTAATAGGTAATAGGTAATCGACTGTGCTTGTAATAGGTAAGGATTCCAAATGTGTAGGGGAAAACATTGGGACTTTTAACAGCTTTCGATATTGCGTAGATGGCTGAGAAGACCGTAGTGGCTTGAACGTAGGACTGAGTAAGCATGATGACGCATTTAGCACAACTGAGCTTCAAGCATCATAATCTTTATTTTGCTTTAAGTATATCTAATTATCTTTTTGCAGACAAAATATTTCTTAATTATGGTAGAATACAATAAGTTCCATTTTAAAGTATGATGTCACCTTAGGCAAATAAGCAGCAGAGAAAAAAAGTAGCGTGTTGCCAACGTGATGGCGTAATCGAAAGAGAACACAGCATCAGTTCAAAGGAAGACAGGAGGAAGTTTTATAGTTTCAGTTCGAGTTAGAGAAAGTTTTGGTTTACAATTATTTGATTGGGCAGGAGGTATCTGCATTGAAACGTTACGTTCGAATGATCTCGAATTTGAGAGAAAGGATGAATTTAGGGGGAGGGCATCAAATTTAGAATGTTAATTTTCAGGTCGCCAATTATTTTTTAAAACAGCTATCATATTTTGTTATATCTTACACACACATATATATTTTTGGTGCTGCCGACTGCAACCCAAAAGGGATGGGCACAAGTACATGTTACAGCAGTCCTATATACAAAATTTCAACGTTCAGAGGCTACTTGTTTTTGAGTTATGCGAGATATATACATACATACATACGTACGTACAGACGCCACGAAAAAATTTATTCTGAATCCATTTTAAATCTGTTTTATAATTCGTTTGGGGAAAAAGAGTAATTTATTCTGTCCTTACGTACAAATGTCACGCAAAAGCATCGTTAAATTGTATTCGATAGCGGTCAAAACGGATATTTTCGTTGAAATATGATACCGGAATTTTTCGTGGTTACAATATTTGCTTTACTTTGCACTAGGAAGTAAAAAGATTTTTTTATCTTCAACATGCGAAACTGTTGCCCTTCGACAAAATGGAAAGTGTTAGTCTTTGAAATTTAATGCACGTGTGTTTGTTCTTCGCACAGCAGAAACACTGCGACACCTAGAGCTACTAAATTTTCAACACACATAACTCTCCCCCAACCGAACATACGCATCTCGAAACCAGAAATTTGAATTTCGATTTTGGTTTTGATTTATTAGTCCAAAGGGATTTAGTCCCGAAGGACTATTACTTTCGTTTTGCGATTTTGCGTCGATTCACTCTGAATGCCCGATTCACTTTTCAAATTGTTGCCACTAAATGTTATCGCTCTGCATTAAATTTTAAAAAATGAAAAATCTGCATAAATGTATGCATGTTTCTCGCATTGTGATAAAACCTAGAGCCATCGAATTTTGAATGACGTAATCCTACTGCGAATATGGGCATCTGGAAGCCCTAATTTTGAATTTGAAATTTGCTTTATTATCGATTTTATGTTTT
>KK114728.1:46036-70081 GCA_000611955.2 Stegodyphus mimosarum
AAAACTTAAAGGAATCTTTGATAAACAAGCTCACCGATTTAAAAGCGAGCAACGGCAACACTCTATAGGAGAGAGAGAAAAAAAAAACTTCTTATCTCCAGCGCACGGAGCTGTGTATCGGAAATTCTAAAGATATGCTCATTTTAAATTATTGTGCGATATTGCTGTTGAAGAATTTTATTGTTTAATTGCGAAGAACATGGTATTTAACAAATAAAGGTAACACACAAAATGTTAAATAAACGCCCCTTTGGACTTAATCTAAAATCTGAAATCTTTCAGATTTTTTTTTTCACATTTTAAGCAAATTTAATCAATTTCTGACTAGTTGACGAGCAATGACAACACTGTTCAAAATAAAACATTTGCATCTCCAATGAGCGAGACTGTTGCCACTCGGCAAATTTAAGATATTAGTCTTTCAAATTCAATAAATAAATTCGGCTATTTAAAGCAGTGTTGTCGCTGCTTGAAGTAAAATATTTTATGTTCCACGTGCCAGCGTGCTGCCATTCAATAAAGTGTAAGTTTTGGAACTTTCAAATTTAATTCGTCTGACATTCAGTAACAAACCAAACTATTTAAAGCAATAAACGCAGTTCTTAAAAGTATTTTTTCTACTTTTTAATCTGATTAATTTAAATAAAAATCCATTTAAATCATGAAATGTTTAATTAGGAATATTAAATATTTTTTATGAAATAACACTAGCTGGACTCATTAAAATCCTCACGTATTTTTTCCTTTTTACGATAACTATTTTAGGCGGCTGGCCGCTCAAGCAGCTTCTGTAAAACATATTTCAAGTATTCTTCTATCCCCAAGAAGTTTAAGAAATGTTGCTTTAAATACGTTAATGGATAAACGTAAGTAAGCAAACATTATCAACATATCAAAAACATTTTTTAAATACAAAAATTAACTAATAAGTAAGGATTATATAATATATTAAAAAAATAAATCATTTACGTTTTGCGCAACATACTTCTACAGTTTAGTGCTGTTCTTCTCCCCATGTACACATCGATCTGCTTGAAAAAATTCAGAAAATTTCACAAACCTGGCATTGTGTCCCGAGTATCTACCTTATCTATCTCATCACATTTCTCTTCAGCGATTTCGCTACAAAATATTGTATTTTTGCAGAACTTTTTTTGCAGTTTCTTTTATTGCTGACAAATTCAACAAGCGATATTTTAAAATTGAATAGACGACAAAAATATCTCGATTCGATTTGTCTGTAAAGGCATTGAAAGTGGGAGTGCAACAAAAAGGACGCATATGAAAATGATGCTATTGCTTGATTGAAGAACGCTTATGAGCATGGTTGCAAAAGTTTGTCACGTTCTAAAAATTTAGCGACTTCTACAAAGGTGGTTGCGATAATACTTAGTACCTAAAAATAATATATACAAGCCGCCAGCTCATGAAATTAAATTTTTACTATTGAATTAAATTTCCCCCCCCCGGGTGTTGACTCAGGAGAATTTCTGGGAAGTACTGGCTAGGATCTGTACTTAGGCAGTCTCAACCACGGGGGTTATATAAGTTGACTTCACAGGACTAGAGCCCGAGTTTATTCTCAGGTTGGTTCAGGCTTGGCAGGGACCGTACTGGTACTGTCGTGTCTGTTAATCTGTCTGTGGTGGAGCTAGATCGGAGATCACCGACCTAGTCGTCGGGGATTTGGTCCTCATAGTTCTAGCGACGGGGACTAACGGAGTGAGGCAAGGCACCAAGTCGAATTTATGATGCGAGGGAGTGGTGCCCCGAGGCAAAGGTGTCCTAGCGTTCTTCATTTGTATTTTGTATCTTCTTGAAACCGTACTGGTACCGTTGTGTCTGTTCCTCTGTCTGTGGTGGAGCTAGATCGGAGATCACTGACCTAGTCGTCAGGGATTTGGTCCTCATAGTTTCAGCGACGGGGACTGACGGAGTGAGGTTAGGCACCAAGTTGAATTTCTGGAGCCGAGGGAGTGGTGCCCCGAGGCAAAGATGTCCTAGCGTTCTTCATTTGTATTTTGTATCTTCTTGTCCTACTGAGCTACGTATAAAGCCGAGCAGGGACTGTGGGGTCTGCGTCGCCAATGAAGGGGTCTCTGGAGTCTGGACACACTCACCCCGAAAGGCAGACCTAGGGCGGGGGTCCAGTTCTAGCGCTCTGTTGAATAAAATTTTCCCTCGGAGGTCGACTGGTAAGCAATTCCCGGCGTTTTCGCTAGGATCTGTACCTAGACATCGTTGACTTTTGAGGTAAATAATTAATCTTCACAGTGACTAGAACCATCAAAGAAACGATGGTTCTAGTCAATTCTGAACCATCGTTTCTTCCATGGAATGCTGAGGCTCGACAGGGACCGTTCTAGTACTACCTTCTCTGACCTTTGGTTGTGGGGACGTATACAAGATATCGAAGTTTGTCCTTGGTGGTTTGGCTAACCTTGGTCAACTGGGGGGACAACTGAGGAACGGTCTTTGATATCTTCGTTCTCTTTGTTGGGGGCTGCTTATCAGCCGCCTTGACTTGCGCAATTTTGTCCCCCTGGGTTGACCAGGCGGGTTATGCCTCCTTGGATTACCTTTAGGGGTTGAAGCATCATAACTATGTATGAGTCTAACTCTAAGCCTGGGTTTGGGAGTCCTTCTCGCTAGTCTACTCTTATAAAAAGTAACATAAAAAATTTCAATTTTAAAAGCTCCGGTTTAAGCTATCCGAACACAGTAGCATGAAATAAAGCTTCATTTTTATATACTAACTGCTGACGTTGAAGGCATTGTTTTTGATTTAGCCCCACTTTAAAGTCAGAGAAAATCATACAGCGATAATCGTCTCGAGTCAACTAAATTTTCCTTTCTTTCAAAGTTCCTTCTGCTGTAGAAGAATTGCAATTGCTGCCACAAATAATCGTTTGCGGACATGAAAGAGTCCAAATTTACGAATGCAATGAATAATTTTTAGCTCATATCGTCTGCCACTGACTGAAAAATTTTAGATTTACCTCTGTATATATTTGCATCGCAAAACATGTTTCTAACAGGAGGCATATCGCAAAATTTTCTAGTTTCTGTTCCATATCGTGTGCATAGAAAATAAAACCTAATAGCTGCGAAGAATTGTCTTGTAACATATACACTGGTGTGCAAAAATTAAGGGCGAGACGGTTTTTTCAAAATAACTTTGTACAAAAGCTTTCCAAATCAACACATTTAATACCGTAAGATCCCCAATACGTAAGGACATGAGTAATGTAAGCAACACTTACTAAAAGAGAAATCACAGGGATAAAAAGAAGCTTTATTGAAAAAGTAGCATGGAGCGCAATGCGATTGGAGGCCGAAACAGCCCTGTGATGGGTGTCCAGCAAGAAACATCCGGTCTTTAATAGGGGATATGATCTCCCCTGACTGCTAGGCAGGTTTCACGTCATTTGTGCATGCTGGATATGTGGTTGTTAATGAGCTGTTGAGACACTGCTGCTCGTTCCTCTTGTAGCACCAATCGCAGTTTCAGAGTCGTTACTGGCGATAAGTTACGTGCTGCCACGCGTCTCCCTAGTAACTTCCGTACATGCTTGACGGGATTTAGATCCAGAGACCTTGCCGACCAATCCATGTGTTCAATATCTTCACTCTCCAACAGCTCTTCGACAGTAGCTGTGCGATGAGGTGGAGCGTTGTCGTTCATGAAGAGGAACTGAGGACCCATAGCCCTTGTGAAAAGAAGCATGTAAGGAAGAAGAACCTCGTTACAATAGCAGTCTCAGGTGACGAAACTCCTTGGGAGATGTGAAGGTCGGTCCGGCTACCAAGCATTATGTCTGCTCGAACGAGAACTCCACGACCTCCAAAACAGTCCCTTTTGATGATGTTGAAGGGGTTCCCCGCTCTGTCCAGATGTGTATGTATCTAGAACCGCAACTCAGACTAAATCTGCTCTCATCTGTAAAGAGTACTCGTCCCCATTCATTGTCTCTCCAATTCCGGTGTTTCCGGCACCACAGAGAACGCCTTCTCCGATGGGCAGGCGTTATAGGTACACCCCGTACAGGGCGTCGTGCAAACAGACCACCACCGTGCAGTCTTCTGGCCACGGTAAAACGCGATATCGGTCGTCCAGTAGCCTGTGTCGTGTGTCTAGCGATTTCTCCCGCTGTCTGCCGCCTGTTTCTTCTGGCCTGTAAGGCAATATACCGGTCATCTGCGGGTGTGGTTCTTCGTGGACGACCACTACTAAACCCCCGGATAGCTGTTCCTGTAGTTTGAAATTGTCTCCAAAGTCGTGAAACGATGCTGTGAGCAATTCCGAACTCTGCAGCCACACTTGTCACACTGCGGCCTTCCTCCAACTTCCCAATGATTCGACCTCGGGTAAAAGCATCCAGATGTCGTCTAACAGATTGATTATTCGCCATTTCTCGCTGAGGCAGCAACTCGGTGTGATTTTAACTGCTATACGGCGTGCAATCTCTTTGCCAGAAATACTGATCTTACACCGACAACATGCTTTATACTACTCAGACACTCCCCCATTACGTCTACCTGCATGTGCTACCGTATATCACCTTACTTAATCTCCTGATTGGTCTTTCTGTCCGCTCTGCCTCTTCGTTCAGCTGATATGCTAATTTTTCGACTTCGTCCTTAATTTTTGCACACCAGTGTAGATGCAAGCATCTATTTACTATATTTCTTTTAGTTTTATTCTAAGGATATTATACGCGTGTCTGCGATCATATTCGTTGCTTTATACCTTTTTACATTCAAAAATGAAATGCAAGAGTAAGTAAGCACCATAACTTTTAAAGCTTTAATTTTTTTTTTAGCCCAAAGGGCCAGAAGGGCTGCTAATTTCGTTTTGGCATTTTGCGTTGGTTCACTATAAATATCGGTTCATTTTTCAAATTGTTGCCACCAAATATTAGAGCCCCGCATGATATTTAAAGAAATTAAATAATGAAGAATGTATGTTTCTCGCGCTGCGAAGAAACAACGGTACCTAAAGACATCAAATTTTCAATAAGTTGTCCTCCACTAGAATATGGGAATCTGGAAGCCCGAACTTGGAATTTGTTTTATTATCCATTTCATATTTTGCAAAACTTTAACGAATTTTTGATTAAGAAACTCAACGATTTCAAAGTGAGGAATGGCTACACTGTACGAAAAAAATTTTTTTTTTGTCTCCAGCGCTACAATAAAAATTTCGTTTTATGGTTTAATAGGAACATATTTTAGTTCTTATTTAAGAAAAAAAAGATAAAAATTTTTTTAGTTCATTAATTTTTCAAAATATTTTTTACTGTAAACTTTCTTTTAAGGGTAAATACTGAGACATGAGAGTTGCAAATTTGCAAATGCATGAGAGTTGCAGATTGCGAATTTTTATTTTTATTTATGTTATTTTTTAATTACATTTTTATCATGTATTATTATTATTATTATTTGTCTTTTTGAGTATAATACTTATTTAAGGGCACGACTCTAGTTGTGAAAGGGCATGTAGATTTAAGGCAATTTTGCAGATTATTTTGATTTCCTGCAAAGAACTATACACTCTAGGCAACCAGCACTTTAAAGACTAAAGCAGACAGACGAGAAGTGTCAGTCTAAGTAATAAATATTCTGTCATGAGACTAGGTCTTTCGTTTTAGCCACATGATACGACAGACCTTATCGCTAGATAGTGGGAGAGATAAACACAGAAGCTGTAGGCATAGTATTAGGCTTAATGAGAACAGAAACGACGATGAAATAAATGACTTTCTTCCTCCATGTCCTATGTCGTAATCTCCTAAATCTTTCATTGAGGCAACTCAACTCAGCGCACAGTCTTCAATGCCAAGCCTACCTGGGAACTGGCTGACTTCCCTGTTTTGTAATGTTTTAATTTGGGTAATTTTATGGCAGTTTTGTTACTATAAGTACGTGCAAATTAATACTTTATATTATTCTACAGATGGAGCTTGGGAACACTCAAAATATTATTTCCAAAAATTATTCATTTCTTCTTCGCTTTAGGCTATCGATTTATAGAAGATTTCACTGGGAAACTGTTGCGTTATTTTTTAAAGCGAACTTATATTGTATCACATCGACTCGAAAAGCTAAGGTTTACTTTAAAAAATTTTAAACTTCTTCAGCTGCAAAAAGCATAAATATTTTTAATTGTTTATCCGATTTTCGTACATTTTTGACAATTCAAAATATGGCTATCAATATTTTTTAATTTAAAAAATTTACGTAAGCGTTATAGAATGGTGTAACAAGAAACAAAGTGTTAAAAAATTAATACATCTATGTATATAAAGAGGAATGTTTGTGTGTTTGTTCGCGATAAACTCAGCCATTACTATAGCTATCGTCACCAAACTTTCTACAATTCTTTTCTGGGTCCTGGGATAGGCCGACGTCCACTTTTTTTCGAAAAAAAAAAAAAGGTTAAATAAGAGATATTAATTAAAAACTCTAAAAACGCTAATTTTCGCCCTCATTTTCCCGAGTGGCAACAGTCTCGCACGCTTGAGATAAAAGTCTGCTTTACTTCGAGAAGTGTTGCCACTGCTCGTTTTCAGATCGTAGAGTTTGTTAATAAAAAATTTCTAAATTTTACAATGAAATAAAAATGGAATTGCCAAACATTAAATACATTATTCCCAATTCCGAACTGTTTCCGTCTTGGTACGACTCTAATCAGCCGCGATATTAATTAAGAATTCTGAAAACACTAACTTTCGCACTCATTTTTCCGAGTGGCAACACTCTTGCGGGTTGAAGATAAAGCACTTTATTTCGAAAAGTGTTGCTACTGCTTAGCTTTCAAATCGTAGAGTTTGTTAATTAAAAATTTGTAAGTTTGACAAAATCTATATTGTAAGGGTCTTAAGTTTGACTAACGTTTATTTTATTCTGAAACTTTACTATCATCTCTTATTTTCCACTTCCGGTCAGAATTAAAGCGTGAATATGTTTATGCAAATTGTACTTGCTAACGCTTAAGTATTTAAGTTGTGGCTTTTTGCCAAGAGCGGAGTAGAAGGAGAGAGAGTGAGCCGTTTTGCTACGAGTCTTCACGCGAGCTTGCCATCAGTTACTGTCCGCCTTTAAGGCTAGAGGTTTTAATCCTCTTGAAAGCTAAAGACGTATTGTAGTTTTCCGTAGTTTGCGTACTACAGACTTAGTAATTTAAAAGGCCAGTCTTAGTGTTAGTCATCTATGTAAATTACTAAAAGTTGGCTCTTATTTAAATTTTAGTTAGTTAGTAGTCTTATATTTTTACGTTCAGACCACAAGTGATTGGTCGGTATCCTGGAGTGCGACAGCAACTGTGAAACGTGAAAAAAAATAAAGGGTAATTTTAAACCTTCTCATCTTGTCGTCTTTGCTACTCCATATGACATAGTTTGCAGTCAACTCACTGTCCAGTCAGGACACGTCACGTTCACCAAACAGATAAAAAGAAATACGAGTCCTGATAACATTAAAAAAAACTGTACATAAAAGAATGTCTGTGTGTTTGTTTCTTCGCGTTATTGATTTCTGATCAAGTATGATGAATTGTTTGCCACATTTAATCGACTAAAATTGAATATAGGTGAAATATTAGATGGAACTTGAGCTTTGACACCATTTGATTAGAAAGATGAAAAACATTAAAAACTGCGTGCCACTGTTGCTGATATAATGAGAGAGAATTAGCTTATTTTTCTTTGGAAATTTTTTATGTGGGTTCCATATCGCATTCGACTGAAAAATGTATAACTATGAATCGTATTTTTTGCATCGTTATTAGAGAAGGATTACAGTGGTATCGTTCTCTCTGTTGTTGGATACACTGGTGTGCAAAACTTAAGCAACAATGTAAACATTTAGCAGATAGTCATGAAATTGCAGAAAAGTAGGTCTGGAGATCAGTACAATGAACACGTAAGTCAGGAGAAACGTCATGCGTATGCAAATATCAGGAACGAAACGTAAGAGGCGACGTGAGCGTACACAAAACGCGTGATGTCGGCGCGCACAGCTCAACAGTAGAATAAAAGGAAACACGGAAACGCAATTCAACATATTCGCTGCAAGTGCCAGTGAGTCAGTTCGTGAAATATGCCTAGAAGAAATCACCTGGACGACTTTACACGTGGAAGAATGATCGGAAAGCTGGAGGAGGGGCGTACTGTCACCAGTGTAGCTGCAGAGCTCGGAATCAACAAAAGTGTCGTTTCGCGCGCTTGGAAAGCGTTCCAAACCACAGGTACAGCTGTTAGAAAGGTTGGTGGTGGCTGCCCGAGGACGACATCTGCAGGGGATGACCGATAGATATATCATCCTACAGGCGAAAAGAGGTCGACAGCAGTCAGTAAGCGTCATTGCTCAGCAACTCTGCACAGCAACGGGGCGACAAGTGTCGCGGTTTACTGTAGCCAGACGCCTTCACAAAGGAGACCTATTCGCCCGCCGTCCTGAACGCTGCCTCCCGTTGAAAGTTGGCCACCGTTTACAATGGTGCAGAGAGCACAAAAACTGGACAACTGATCAATGGAGTCGTGTCCTCTTTACGGATGAGAGTCGGTTCAGTACCAGAGGCGATTCTCAACGCGTTTTGATTTGAGAGAGGTCGAGACCCGGTTTTATCCCAGTAAGATCAAGGAAAGACACCGTAACTGTGGTCCTGGAGTTCTTGTTTGGGGAGGCATTATGCTGAACGTGCGAATTGAGCTCCACGTTTTCGACAGAGGGTCTGTAACCGGAGATCGCTATTGTGAGGAGGTACTCCTTTCCCATGTGCGTCTGTTCCGAGGTGCCATTGGCCCAGACTTAATTTTTATGGATGACAATGCACGGCCACATCGGACTCTTGCTGTTGAGGAGCTACTGGAAAGTGAAGATATCACTCGAATGGATTGGCCAGCGTACTCCCAGAACATGTGTGGAGAGACGCATTGCAGCATGCTTACATCCTCCGGAGAACACCCAACAACTCAAACAGATGCTGATTGAGGAATGGGCACTCCTACCGCAAGAAATGTTGCACCAGCTGGTTCTGAGTATGCGGAGATGGTGCGAAGCAATCATTGCAGTGAGGAGAGGGCATATACCATATTAAGGAACATCTGCTTGTTGTTCTTCCTCTTGAATAGACAATCATGAGTCGCGATACTATGCGTTCAATAAAGCTTGTTTTTGTTTGATTCCATACCGTATGCATTGTATTCCTTTTTCAGCTGCGATGCTTTCGTCATCCTTTACGTACATAATACTCTCCTTCATTTCTGCATTTCATGTCTCTCGGTTGATTTCTCGTGGAGTTCTGGCAAAAAAACCCTGCTGTTGCTTAAGTTTTGAAAACCAGTGTACATTACTCTCAATCTAATTTAATTGGCGTCGGGTACTTCTGCTACTAAATAAATAAAAATGAAGATGCCTAAATATTTAGACAATCCATAGCACAATTCGTCATGTTTTCATAAAGTCTTAAAAAGGATGAGATGTTTGTTACTTCTACGCATGAATCATTCGTGGGTGCCCTAGCGCTATCAGAATCTTTCTTCTTTCTTAATGAAATTCCAGCATCAACGCTGACAACGTCAATTTCGTATACTTATGCCAAAAAAAGGTCGGGTAGAAGCACATTTCAAGACCAGCATTACTATGACGTTCTAGCAACTTTGATTGAGCGGTATATGAGTTGCACACACATCATAGAAATCGAGGTTACTGAAATGCTGAACAAGGAACTCGCGACTTTCGCTGAGAAATCGACTCGAGCAAGAAGGCGGCTGACTATTAATGAGCATATATGTTACGAATAATGCGCAGAAGGCGCAATGTATCGAGCTGTATGTGGCAGTGGTGACAGAAATTTCATGGCTAACTACATTTCTCATGGAGAACAAATTAGAACTAGAAAAGTTCTTTGTATGCCCTCTTCCGCTAGTAAAGGATAATGCGCTACTGCGTATACAAACTTCTGGGAGGGGTAGGTTCGTCAAAGAACGAATAGGAATCACATAATAACACAGGCTCGGGATCTCGACTGTTAGGGGACAGAAAGTATTGTTGGAAACTAGTAAAATATCCGCTAAGAAAAAACGTTATTCGACAACCGCCAGCCAAGGGAATAAAGTTTTCATAAATCCGAAGTTATCAGATAGACTCTAGCGTATGAAGTTGCTGATTGTAATGGGCAAGATCGCTGTGCATTTGCACGGGAAAAGTTACCCAATAAGGAGTATTTCGAAACATCAGATATTTGCAAGGATGCGTCAAATATTATGTGAAACGTCTTCCTTCGAGAGACGCCATAAATCGGGGACAAAGGGTTTGGATCCCTGAATTCAAACAAGATGGTCCTCCATCATACAGAACACACTTAACATGCCAGCATACGAGCAGTCGTTATTCGCTTCAGTCTACGCTGTCTGGAAGATCATGAATTCGAACCAATTGCATTCATACCATGAGAAATGCTCACATCTACTGCAGGCTAATAATCATAGAGAGTTGCTTTTTCTCAATCGTATCTGCAGAAGATTGTAACAGACCCTTCATTCTGATTCCGTTTTATTTCTATACGAAGCATACTCACCTTGTTATGTGTGGTTTTATGTATGTAGTAGTATGTGTGTTAGAGAATCCTCATGTTACACGAACATGGACAGCACAACGCCGATTTCTCTCGGAGCATGAGGAGGACCACTTAATAAGCTCATATCTCTTGCCTGCTCGTTTGTACGGACGATATTGTAGGAAATTTTGCACGAACTGTTAAATGACTAACAGATCCAGCAGTTGCCACGTCATGATACGTGTTTCCAACATGGTGAGTAGTCGGCCTGTTTCAACTATGACGTCAGGGAACAGTTAAATGCGACATTTAGAAGCAGTTAATCGGGAATGATGGTCCTAATCAATGGCCTACATAATATATTTGGACTTTTTTGGGAGAATAGGAATCATTTGAAAGGTTTGGTATACAGAACATCCGTTAACAGTAAAGAAGATTATCTCACGCACCTGCGTAGATGCTATAGTCGGCCGAAAGACGGCCAGAGCATTTCAAAACGTCCGTAATTCCGTGGGGTATCGATGTCAGGCTTGTGTTGCTGCTGGAGGCCAAAACTTCGAACACCTGCTGTAGCCTTTCTTAATATCGCCACGAAAAACATTTATCCTATTTTAGGACTTTTTAAAAGAGTCGGAAAACATTTATCCTATTTTAGAACTTTTTTATTTATTTTAGGACATATTATAATAAAAATGAGCAAACTTTTTCTAAAACCCATTGTACTTTCCATACAATACGTTTTATTTTGCATTCAGGAATCTGAAGTGAAATAACCATAAAAAAATTATCAAGTCAAACTATCCATTTTACAAAACGATTCCCATCCAGGAATGAGTGTAAAATTTTAAGAACAAATATTCAAAATAAAGTCTCCATTTCTTTCATTTAAATCACCTAACACACATACAGCAGTTTTTTACAATCCATGCAAACATATTACTTGGATCTATAGGAAAAATAACTGAAGACAGTTCAAGCTAAATAAACTATTTCTGATAATCCAATTTTTGAAAAAAGTCAGAATCGTCTTTAGAAAACTATGACAAGAAATATATATTCCTACTTAAAAGGGAAAGAATTTTAAAATCTGTAATAACATACATACTGTTGCAAATATTGCACATAGATAGATGATTAGTGCAATTATACGTGAAATTGCTGTATTTTTCTGTGTAATGTAACATAAAAGAATATAGATAGATGAGCTATGCCAAAAAAGTAAGAATACAGGTGTAAGCTCATTTACCATTGAGTAAATGGATATCTTGGTATTTTGGTGATATATCGCCAAACTCTCAACAATTTCGGAGACTATTTTGTCGCCAAGTTTGGCGAGAAATCGCGACCATTCGGCTACATTTTGGTCCAGTCCCTTTATCTCTGTAACAGGTATTGTAATTGAATAAATGTAATTGAACACTATATTAGCTGTAGCTATATTAGCTATTATATATAATTCGAATACTATATTAGCTATTATATATAATTCGACCCTCATATTGCCTTCCAGTAATTTCGAAAAGCAGAAAGTACTAGAAATATCTCGGCGGCCGGGTGAAACTATATAAGGCGGCAGAAAGCATCTGCTCGCTGTTGTTGTTATTGCGAGTTGTTAGTTTATCGTGAGTTCGGAGTACTGAGATATCTCTGGCTTACCTTTCTCTTTAGATGCGCTTTGCGTTCCGTTGTGTTTACCTTCTTAGCAGCTTGAAGCATAATTATCGATTGTACTCTGCGATACTATGAACAAATGTACGAGTATTTCTGTGGAAAATTAAACAATTCTGAAATGTTTCTTTTGATAAAATCAATTTACGAACCTATCATCGAACCTGTGTACATTTAATCTATTGCGAGCCCTTACACAAGCAACAATTTCGGTGTCAGAAGTGTAGTTTAATGCCAGTGACAAGTGCGATGGAGAAGCAATTAAGACAGCTGCTGGTAGCCTTTGCCGCATTCAAAGAAGATGTAAGCGCGCCAAGAATTCCTTAAGAAAGAGATGAAAGCTGTTCAAGAAAAGATGAAAGCTGGCCAAGAATCCGTTAAAGAAGACATGAAAGCTGTTTAAAAAAGGATGGAAGCCAGTCAAAAATCTGCTAAAGAAGAGACAAATGCTGTTGAAAAGAAGATTGAAGCAGGTTAAGAGGAAATGAAAAAAGAAATTACCTGCATAACAGAAAACAATTTGAGGCTATGAAAGGTAGAATAGATGCGGCTGAAAATAAAGTTGGACAAACTGAAGAAAGAGATTTTTCTGTCAAAAAGCAAATAGCAGAGAGAGTTTCTGCCGTAGAACAACAAAACGATTATGGAGTTTCTCCTATTACCAAAGACGTTAACCCCTTAAAGAACTTCATAGTGACAGCAAGAAGCAATTCTGATGGTTTTAATTTTTTACCCATGTTTTCTCGTCCCTCTCCAAAGCTATCCACATATGATAGGAAGACCTCCTGGCAAGTGTATAAGATACAATTTTCTATAGTGTCGGAAGCGAATGGAAGGGATTCCTAAGCTAAGTCTGTCATTTCGCCGCTTCTCTGAGAGCAGATGCAGTGGATATCCTTCAAACTGCCTAGACTTCGAAGCTCCACCCGACGTTGGAGTAGCGTTTGGGGGAGATATGTTTAAACCAGTGATTTTCAACCTCTGTTTTTTTTTAAATAATATGTACTACAAAAACAACAGTTTGTTTATTAAGGGATTAATTACAAGTTAATAATAAGAATACATTTAATGAGAAATTTGAGCTTGATGTTTTTTGATAATTTCATTTAACTGAAATTATTAATGTTGTAAAAATGACAATGCACATAGTTGTAAAAATGACAATGCTACTCTCATATCGTCTTCTACATTTAACAGCCTCGATCTTTCATTCGCTTTTATGTTGGTTAATACTGAAAATCCGAATTCACGTAAAATGAGATGTAGAAAATTGCAATAATATTTTAAAGCTTTTTTGGCCATCATGGGATAATCGCATCTAGTGTTAATCTAAACTGAATTAATTGATTCTTCCGAATATTTTTTAATTAAATCTCGATTATTAGAAAGCGAAATTATTTCTTCTTCATTCAGAGTTAATTCAGATACAGAAGTATTCGTTATCACAAATGGATTAGGAATCCAATCAATTTTTTTTATATCTAAATTTGGGAAATAATGAATAATTCTCTCCCCTAATGTTGTCAAATGGTCAGTGACAATTTTATGAATAATTTCATTAAAATCTCTTGGGGCTGACTCAAACTTTTCCAAATTGACTTCCTGAGCTTTATTCTTCCATAAAGTTACTTGTTTTTGGAATTTCGTCAGGTTATCTGTTGAATTTAATACATTTTCTTTCGGCCCTTGCATACTTGAATTTATGTTATTAAAAATAACAAAAATGTCTGATAAGTAAGCTAGTCTGCCATCTGCACCAATCAGAACTTCTCAATTTAAATTATGTACTGAACATGCGCGAAACATGGGTCGAACCAGTATGACACAACACAGAATTGATACACGGGATCATCCACCAATCAAGCAACATCCAAGACGTCTACAGATTTCTGAACAGGTAGGAAAACTTCGAAAAGATATATAAGAAAGCAATGTCATCATGCCCTCAATAAGTCCATAGGCATCTCCCGTCGTCCTGATAAGAACGAAAGATAGTTCAACTAGATTTTGCGTTGACTATTGCAGGTTTAACGAGGTTACATAGAAAGACAGTTATTCTCTTCTTAGAATTGACAACATACTGGATGGTTTTCGACACTTGATTTAAAGAATGGGTATTGGCAGGTAGAGATACAACCTAATGACAGAGACAAGACGGCATTTACTACCGGACAAAGACTTTGGCAATTCAAGGTGATGCCGTTTGGGTTACATAATTTGGAGGAAACTTTCGAACGCCTTATGGAGACCGTGATGAGAAGTCTTTTCTGCGAAAGTCTGATGTATCTGGATAACATCATCATTGTCGGGAAGAGTTTTGAAGAACGTCTAGAAAATCTTAGAAAGGTGCTTCAGAAACTGAAAGGAGCTAATCTAAAGTTGAGTCTCGCTAAATGTAAACTGTTCAGACAGGAAGTGACTTACTTTGGACTTGTCTTCTTTGCAGAAGGTGTGTGTACAAATTCAAATAAAGGATCAGCAGTTAAAGAGTAGAGAGGCCCCGAAAATGTCCATCAGCCAGGAAGTTTACTGGGGCTTTTCTCCTACTATAGGAGATTTGTGAAGGACTTTAGTTCCATCGCAAGGCCCCGTCAGAAGGTGACAGACAACAAGGAAAGGTTCTTGTGGGCAAAAGAATACCAGGATGCATTTAACAAACTGAAGGAGGCTTTAACATTTGCTCCAATCCTGACTTACCTTCAGCTCGACAAACCATTTCTTCTGATACGGATACAAGCAATGATAGTGTCTATGCTGCCAAGAAATAGACAGTCAAGTTCTTATAGTGGTATACTGGAGCAAGGGCCTATCTAAACCAGAGAGGAATTAGTGTGTCACCAAGAAGGAGTTGCTAACGATAGTTAAAGTCGTAGGTTCATGCCAGATCCTCTTCGGTCGTGACCTAAGTCTGCCTTGTGATCTCTGTTTAATCGCCCTCCGGATGCGCCTTTATCGCGTGAGGTACATTCAAGATCTCAGGCACGTTTTGAAGTGCTGCACAGTTTTGCGTGAGAGCGAGTCAGCTTGATGACAGAGAAGAAGACCCGATATGACACCAAAGCTACATGATATCGATTCAACGAAGGTGACAATGTATGATTGTGGAATCCAATTCGACGGGAGGGACTCTCTCCTAAACTACAGTCACCTTGGGATGGTTCTTTCACAGTCCTAAACAGCCTGAACGACATCGTAGTTCAAATTCTTAAGTCACCGAATACTAAAGTCGTTCATTACGACAGGCTAGCCTCTTACTATCGCCACAGTACGTAGTCCTCTTAGTGTATATAATGTAAATAGTATAAGATCATGGCCCTATTTGCTTCTAAATCTGTAAGTTTATCACTCAGTTATTGATTTAATATTTGATTTGTTAGTTACTGAAATTATTATTTTAGTATTACATTGATTTGCCTTTGCTGCAAGTATAGCTTCCTCTCAAAGATTGTGCTGTCATGAACGTGCAGGCCTTCAGAAGGGGAGAATGGTACGAATTGTGTACATAGATAGATGATTTTAGTGCAATTATATGTTAAATGTATTTTACGGTGTAATGTAACGTAAAAAAATACAGAGAGACAAGTTATGCCGGAAAAGTAAAAATACAGGAGCAAGTCTATTTGACATTGAGTAAATATTTTTTTTTCTTTTTCTACTTCAGTCTGTAGCTATATCTGCCATGAGACTTCTGGTAGCCCAATAAAATTTAGCCTTGGTAAAGCTTTCAGAATTAAAAGTCATAAAAACAAGTGCAATGCAAGTTGTCAAATGAAGAAAGTCCATGGTTTCAAAGAAGACAGACATCAGCAGCTACACCAGTGCGGTGCAAGTGTTTATATAGAAAGTCATGTCTTGTCGAGAGTGGAAAATTTGCAGTAAAAACTGCACGGGGCATGTCCATTTGGATAGGCGAAAATACAGAGGTATTCCACACTTTATCAGTTGGAAGAAGTTTATACTTTTGTTTTAAGAGTTGGTCCAGTTTCGTCTTTACCTCAGAACTAAACTGATGGTTGGATAGAGGAAGATGTGGCTGGGGAAGCTTACAGGCAGTTTTAGCCAAAAGATCGGCTTTTGGCTAAAATTGGCACACTTTTTTCAGGCACCCCACATTGGCTGGGGATCCATTGAAAAACAAGTTCCCAGACAGAGGCAATTGCTTTGGGTACATTTATCTTAGTCTCTTCAAGAAGAAAGTAATCACTAGGTGTATAGGATGCAGCTTCCATAACTGCATCCCGAAGTCAACAAGTATTGCTAAAGTTAGTATCAGGTCCAAAAAGATTTAAAATTGCTTTCCTCACGGCAAAAATCTCCGCATTGAGTTAGAGGCATTAAGTCCAACAGCATACGATTCCTCAGAATATCCTTCACAGTACAACCCGGCACCACTATTTTCCTCACTTGCACATCCATCAGTATAAATGTGGATCCACTCAGAGCTAGAGTAATTTGTAGCTGTAACTTCTAAAGAAAACGAGAGAGAATCAGGAGCTTCATCACATTTCTTTTCAGGCACACCGATGGCAGGATTATAAATAGGAGCTCTAATAGTAGATGGAGAGGTTGAACTGGAAAGGGTGGAGTAAAGTAGGCATGATGTTATATAGGGTAGAGTTCCTTAGCACAAGACATAAATGATTTGTGTATTTTCATCTAGTGTGGTGGGGGAGTACTGTTTGCAGTGTTGAAGTTGAGTAAAGGGGTATCTCGGTAATTTGGCGAAAAATCGTCAAAAGCAGCTAAACTTGGTGACCACTTGGCGACATTTTGGTGCGGTCCTTGTATCATCATAATAAATATTGTAATTGAATAAATGTAATTGATCACTATATTAGCTGTAACCGTAATTCGACCCTCATACTGCCTTCCAATAATTTCGAGAAGTAGAGTACTAGAAAATCTTTTCGACCGAGTGAAAACTGTATATTGGCCGGAAAGACTATCTGGTCTCAGTAGCTGTTGTTGTCGTCAGTTGTTAGTTCAGAGCGATTTCGGAGTATTGAAAGCTTCACCTTTTAGATGCGCTTTGCTTGTGTTGTGTTTAACATTTTTAGTAGTCTGAAGTGCAATTACTAATTGTACTCTGTGTTACTGTTGTTACTGTGAACATCAGTAGGACTATTTCTGTGGAAAGTTTCAGAACTCTGAAATGTTTCTTATGATAAAATAAATCTTATCAGCCTATCACCGAGCCTGTGTGAATTCATTCTATTGGGAACCCGTACGCACGCAACACTATCATAATTTCTTGAATATATTATAACTATAGTTATTCTCTACCATTAAGGGCACAAAAGCCTAAGCTAAGAAGTATACTAAATCGTTATGCAGTAGCTTTTTTTAGAAAGAACAGATAGTTCAGTAATTGATTTCTGGACAATATTAATTTTTGCTCGGAAAAATAAGATCTTACATTTGGCAATCGTATTAAATTTTCATAATAATTTAATTTATTTGTGAAAGGGCTGAATTACATTCGTAATATCAGGACTTACGAGAAGCATAAAAATTTTAGGATTAGAAGATTTAGAATTACAATAACTTTAAATGGAGAAATGTTGTATTCTATATAAAACAACATGAAAGTTTTAAGGGTTTTTTTTTAACAGCATAGTTCCATGTATTCTGCCTTTATATCAAAATATATCAAAATTAGGCTAAAAGATAAATTTAAATTTCATCTATAATATAGCATTAAAATATAATTTAATGCTCTTTTTTAAACTGAATGATCGTCATATAAAATATTTTTTCTTCCCAAAATTTCAGCACGTTGCAGTAAATTTAACACAAGTGAAAATAGTTGTTTAGATGATTCAAAATTTCGCATGGAGGTTTTATATTCAGGGCTAAAAATTACAAACAAAATACATTTAGCTATATTCGTAATAAGATATTAGATTTAGAGATATTTTTAATTATATTTAGATATATTTGTAATAAATTTTAGATGTGGCATTTTGTGCACTCGAAAAAAAATTGCAAGCTATCCAAACGAACGAAACTTGTTAAAGGATATGATCACATCACTTCTAATCTTCATACAAGCTCTGAAGTGACGTTCCGTATTTTCGGTTAAATGATAAAGCGTACAAGATGGCGATAATTTCTCTTCTTGTGAAGGCAGTTTCAAGCTTTTTGAGAGTAGCTGGAGAGAATACACGAACACAAGCAGCAAGTCCAAGGAGATTCCAAAGACTTTCCACTGGACTGATATCGATAGATATGGTGGCCATTCCATGCCAGCAATGTCTATACACTTTTGGTACTCATCCACGAGGTTTGCTTGATATGGATGTGAGTAAAAATGAAACCTGAACCAACTGCTGCCGCAATGAGGTCAAGGACTTCAATCTGGTATCTTTCAGCAATCACATACCACCTTTAAAAATGTGCAGGGCAGTGCGATGTCTCCAAGCAAATTTAAGTCCATACCATGGTACTGTCAATTTTGGAGGTATAGAGTTTTATAACGTCACTAAATTTGTTCCACGTTCCTTCTGCTCTTCAGATCCTCTCACGCTTATCTTCCGATTGTGACACAAATCTTAATTCATGCGAGAAAATGCGCTTGTCTCTTCAATTGCTTCCCAGTTCGCATTCTGCGGACTCCAATTCAATATTGCTCTGGGGTTCAACATTTAAAAAAAACACACAAACTTGCTACCGGGTATATATTCATGCTAAACATAGTCTTAGAAGTCAGTGTTCCAAAAATTCAGAGTCATAGAAATCAAAGGTTGAATAATTTTAAAAACGTAAAGTTTAATATGTACATTACTTACAAGTAATCACTTACAGATTTGCATTGATCATAAAAGATCGAAATACTTATGCCAATCAAAAAAATCTCAATCAAAAAAATCTAATCTTTTAATAGGAACTTCATTGTTCCTATTCGACTAGTATGCGAAGCTACGCACGAATCTATCTATCTACCTATCCATAGAGCTCCCGGTGTAGAGTCTGCCGAAATTCAAAAAGGCATGTCACGTTTCACACGAAACGCTAGCGCCACCTTTCAATTAATCAAAATAATTTCCACACTCAGATACTGCCCTCACTCGGTATTCACAATAGTGGCAAATAGTTACCTTTCAGTTTTTGTAATAACGATTGCTTTTAGAGTTGATTTTTGAGCCGCAGCTGATTTTAACTGAGTAAAATAAATAATCGAATCATCTTTTAAAAATGTTCAGCAAGCCGTTTAACCTTGTGGGGTTTTACTATTTAATCCTAAAGTTCTAACTTAGAACCCCACGAACACTAACAAACGAATAATCGCTTAAGTGTGTGAACAGAACACGTAAGACTTAAAGAGGGTTTAAAACCCTTTATTTTCAGTACATTTACAGTCAGTTCCTACATGAAACTTTACACAAAGCCGCCACTCGGGCTTGAACTTAAAATAATAATAATTTAAACTAAAACTAGCTTAAAGTAGGTATAACCGAAGCTATCAGAGATATAACTAGTTGGCCCCTAAGTATTAATTAAATCGGCGAAGCCAAGCAAGGGCCTAAGGTATGGCCGAGCGTAGTAACAGTTAAGAGAGACGTAGCCAAAAGGCAAACGCGCGTTAGTCAGGGAATCAGACTCTCTTTCTGAAGTCGGTGAAGTCACGACTTTAATAGTACTCTTCCTCATTTGCATTAACTGCGTTTCTGAATTTACATTCTGGCAGGAAATTGTAAGTTGAAATTAGAATAAGATAGAAAAGATACAAAACTTAAAATAACTGTTAATAAACTTAGGATAAACTTTACAACCTCTTAAGTCTTACACTTCAGAAAAGTGTCGTCTTTAATCAATGCTTAATATGCGTACAGAGGTTGTTTGCAAACTTTTTAAACGATTTTCATTGTATTTACAGAAATATTTTCCTATAATCATTCGTGTTTTCAATGTTCTATTTGATAAGCCTTATTTGTCACTATCTTTCTGCCCCGTAATTCCCAAGACAATAAAGCTTTTTATAATATCGGAACAGATATTTTATCCCATTCCTCTTAAACAGCACTCCAAAGTCCAAGAAAGGTTATAGGCCAACATCTGGAGAATCTGCTTTTTAAAAGTTCCAAAGCTCAAAAATCCGTGTTTCATACATCAGAAGATTTAGTTTTAGGGATATGAGTGAAGGGTATGGGCCTTGATACTCGTTTCTTTTTCTACCTTTTTTTCCAGGAAATTAACAGTGCATTTTGACTTGTGGCTGCTTGCTTGATGCAGTTCTACTAATTAATGGCACTACCGGTAAACAGGAGGTACTTCATATTTCAAAATGGGGTATAAAGTATGTTCCTGATAATATGTGGAATTTATCTTAATATTTTTCTCTACTCTCAATTTGCTGTTATATGAAAGATTAACAACAATCATAAATCCCTTCCAAAAACTTTCATTAGATTCTTTGAACCATGTTTTAAGATTTTCTTCTCCTCTTTGATGATGACAAATGGGTCTCTTTTTGTTGCAGTCATTTAAAACACTCAAGATTCATCTATTTCCCTTTTTGTCCGGACAAATATTTCTCATAAAGAATTATGCAGTGCGTTCTGCTTTCGGAGACATGTCGTGGTGAAAGATGATACAAATTATGTTTTTTCGCCTTTTTAAGATTCAAATTAGCATTAATCATCTTGTTTACAGTTAAAACAGAGCATTTAAATAGTTTTTCAACTGCCTTTTGACTTGAAGGCTTTTTTTTAACACTAAAAATCTTACCTTTGCAACAATCCAAACATTTCGTTTTTTCCTTGGATTTGGAACATTTTTTCCACTTGAAGCCAAACTTTGACGTTGTTTTTCCTTTTCCTGTTGACAACATTACTATCGTAGATTTATATATTGGAAAACCATGGCTTTCATGACATTTTTTAATAACTATATACGAATAATTTTTTTGGAAAGGGCAGAAGCCTAGCCTTCTATCGATTGCTTATTTAAAAACGCCATTTTGCATGAAAACAGAATTGTCAAGTAGTAGACGATAACCTGTACTTTTAAAAATATAGCTGCAGTTAAAAAAAAATTCGAAGCAGACGATTTTTTTTACAGAAAAGTAAAATCTGCAACTACAGAGTTTCACCCGACGAAAGAGAAAATGAAATCAAAATTTACATGCCATGTGCTTGAATTTTTAAAAAGCAGAATAATTTCTTTAGGCTTGAATGTTACCATTAACGTATAAAGAAATTATACTACTGGCGTTACCAGTGCCTGCATTGGAAAAATGCACATAAAGAAGAACATAGTAGGAAAAAGAAAAGTATTTTGTTCTTTTGTATTCTTTTCGGGTCGAAGCTTCCCTTCTCCACCCCGAAAGAAACAGAACTGTTTATTGAGAACACCATTATGTAGCCTCCCTTTATGATAATAAATATATTTAACAGATGTAACGCAGTTTATTGGAGTCAAACTAAATAAAGTATGTCATTACAATGTAGATAATGAAGCTACAGACTTTCAAATTATTAGACAAATTAAAAGACTATTTATTTATTTATTTATTTACATTATTTTGAGAAGGATGCATATCATTCGTTTAGCCAAAATTAGAAATGATTTATTTATCTCGTATTTATTTTCTTCGGATTTCTAAAACACTTCCTAAATGTAGTTTAAAATTTTTAGAGAAATAAAATAGCTTATATTATTCTAAATGTGGTCTAATCATAAATTAGATTTTCGATTGTAGCTTCACCTCCCTTTCCTGGATAAGTCAAATAATATTTTTAAATAAATAAATAGTATTTTTATACAAAATATAATAGAGTATAATAAAAATATAATAAATAGTATTTTATATAATAAATAGTATTTTATATAATAAAATTAGTATTTTTAAATAAAATATTCATTTTGCTTGCATCAAAAAATATCACTTGGCTATATAACCATATACAATCTTTTAAAACCTATTACACTTTTGCCTCAAAGTTATTAATGATATAAAAATCGTCACCTTAAAATTTATATTATTCTCTCTAGCTGCTCAAAATGGTGTTTTAATACCTACCTTCACAGAGTATACCAGCAGAGATAGATTAATTATTAAGAAAAATTAGAGCATCATAAAAATTTGCTTAGGGATTAAAAGAAAAAGGGATAATTTTCCAGGGCAAGTTTTCCCAGGTCATGGAATGTTTAGTGGAGCTAACACAAGACCAAGAAAGAATGAATGGGTTAAACATAATGCATGTGGGGGGGGGGCACCAAAGTCCATTAAATTCATAGGGCAAAGTCTTAATCCGGCCCTGTTAGCAAGCGAAATTTTTAATTGAAAAGAACATGCTCTTGGTTAATATTCATATTAGTGCAAACTTGAACGAAGATTCCAGATTAAAATGACTGTTGAGATCTGCTGTATTTTCCACCTCGAACAGCGCCGCATAAACAAGAACTAAAAAAAAACCCAGTTAATAGTTGCGTTTTGGCAGTGTTCATAAATAGATAATTTTAGCATTGTGTATAAGTGATGCAAATTAGTGTAAATAACACTTTTAATGTAATTTTTGTGTCAAAGTTCTCTGCTTAACATTCTTGCATTACGCTATCGAAGATGTCCCATCATTATATTTTACGTATGAGCTCTGATTTCTTACTGTGGAATACCAGTTGCGACGAACCAGAAATTCAGACGCGCGCCAAAGATAAGATTTCCTCTCTTTGATTGCATTTACTATAATTTATTCTAACAATCATTAACAATAGATTCTTGCGATTTCACTGCTCATGCAAAAGTAAATTTCAGCAAATATTTGGCTTTTGATGCGCTCATGTTTTATAAAGCTAGCAATTTTGATTACTTCATGAAGGATTTTTTTCAGTTGGCAAACCACTGTGACTTGTATTGGCAGACTAATATCTCCTGAAATGACATTCTTTACAAAAACCCTCAATAAAAGTCTGAAAATGTTTTGCACAGGCTGAAGGGTTAGCTGTATTATGCTGAGGCGTTCTGTACGATGTAGTAATAAAGCCCGGGACGCATTTATTTGGTTTCCCAGACTTTACGATAATTAAGAATAAAAACTTAATTTTGTTTATATCATTCAGTTGACAATTACTTTATTTCTATACCGCACGCTCATCGGCATTGTAAAATATTATGAATCATGACTCTGCTGGCGGTCTAGATTCTTTTAGTAATTTGGCCCATTGATCTGTCACTATAATAAAATTTACAGTATAATAAAACGTAATTAAACAAAAACAAACAAAAAAAACTGAATTCCGAATGAACTAAAGAGAAATTTCTTTCGCCTTGGGTTAAGAACTGTAAGTGACCTAATAAACATATAGCAGGTGTTAAAATAACGAGACAACGAAAGTTTAAATCTGATTCAAGGGAATCTATAAGCTACAGAAAACACGGAGAAAGGTGATGCTGACTTTGCGATGTCGATTAGAACTGTAAATGGGAAATCAGTGCCCGACGGTATCGCTTTTAATCTGGAGAGAAGTTACGCCTTCTGCACAAACACGTAAAGAAGTCCACGTTTTAAAGAGAAACTGATGGAACAGTTCTGATGCAGGGATACAATATGACGTAAAGCCAGGCAGGGAGATTTTTACACTTGAAACAATAAGAAGAAAAAATGAAAGTATCGTCGCTATCGTCTTTAGAAAAGCGCATTTTCATTCTTTTTACTTCCTTGTACCAAGTATTGTAATAAAAAAAGGAAGTATTGTAATCGCGAAGGATTTCGGGTATCATATATCAACAAAAATATCCATTTTGACCGCTATCGAATGAAATTTAACGATATTTTTGCATGACATCTGTACGAAAAGACAGAATAAAGGACTCT
>KK114728.1:70126-103891 GCA_000611955.2 Stegodyphus mimosarum
TTTTCCCGCAAAAAAATTATAAAACTGATTTAAAATGGATTCTTAAGATATTTTTTCTTGGCGTTTGTGCGTACGTACGTACGTGCGTATGTATGTATGTATGTATTTTACATAACTGAGAAACGAGTAGCCCCAGAGCGTTGAAATTTTGTGTACAGGACTGCTATAACATGTAGATGTGATCCTCCTATTTTGGTTGCAATCGGCCGAAACAAAAGTATATAAATATATTTAGATATATCCACTCTGTTGCTCGGTCTCAGTGAGTTCAGTTTCTTGATTCTTATATGTTTGTAAATTGCGCATATTTTGCGCAATTTACAAACATATAAGAAAATGATTGAATTGTGTTGTTCTTATATTCCGGTTAAGGTTTTTATGCCTTTAGTTAACTTGCATGTTATAATTGCAGAATTACCAACAATTTAAAAGTTGTTTAAGTGTGGCTAAACCCAATTATTTTTGCCCTAGCAGGCAAATTTTTTTACATTTTAAATTTAGCAAAATAGTGGATTTGTTGCGAATCTAGGAAAACTAACCTTTGCAACAACAAAGAAAACGCCTTCCTTTATTATTGCGTATTAAATCATGCATAATCAATTCGGGAATTTATTCGAGGAAATAAATGTTTAAGATTTATTTCCTAATTTTTAATACAGATATTTTGAGTTTTTATGTATTATTTATTGCCTTGTCGCAAACTGAGATCTGAATTAATTGAATGAGAAATGGTGAATACGTGTCGAGTGGGCTACCGTTACAACCCGAAGGCATGTAGAAAGGAGGGAGTAAATACCTTATAAAACTATAAAATCCATGCTGAAGCTGTTCGTTAGTTAAAATATAAATCTGCTAACAAATTATTCGTTAATTATACTACAAAATCGATTACAAAATTGTTCGTTAATTAAGCTATAAAAAGGATATCAAACTGTTACTTAAAACATAAAATCGATGCAAGAACTGTTAATTAAAATATAAAAATCTCTGCCAAAACTATTAATTTAAATATTAAATCGATGCCAAAGCTGATCGAGAGATTTATGAAAACACGGGAATACGGAATTAGTAATTAATCAACTGGGATGAGTACTATGATGAAAGGAATGAGACAGAGGAAAACGTGAAATGGTAAGAAAGAAGTATTATGCAGTTTACAGAAAATTCAAAATGCAAAAGCATGTTTTCTCTCTTGTTAAAGATAAATACCGGAAGAATTTCCGTTCTTTGCTACTTTTGCTTCACACCGGAAACATAATTCGATTTTCGCTGCTCTCTATGCATGCCGAGATATCGTAAAGGTTTTTTCATGTCTCAATAAAAAGGATTTTTATGTTTTACTTTACACCTATATGAAAATAAAGATTCCTTACATGCTTTACATTTATGCGTTGAAAGATCTTATTTCACGTTTCCTTCTTTACAGCTTGCCTTTTATCACCTTCAAGAACACGTCTCAAAATGGATTTAGACGCCTCCAGCAATTCTGAAGCTATACAGCAGTTTCTATAACTTTATTGCAAAATATCATCTTTCTCTTTAAATAGCAACAACTCTTAAAGATGTGTAATTATTTTCTTAATGGGGGATGAATTACATTTAAATACATTCTCAAGTCAATTGAATTCAAAACTGGTAAACAGACAGAACAGGCAATCTATATAAAACATAAACAAATTCATAAACCTAGTAGTAAACAAAACGCAAATTATTAAATGATATACTAATTAGAATAATTAAATTAAGCCGGTAATATTAATAAGAAGCAAGTTGCGACGCTTACTTATGAAATAAATGTATGAGGCGGACTCCTAGCATTAGAAAATAGAATCAAATAACATTGTAGGCTATTGTTCCGTTGTGGCTCAGGACGTCCCCCCGGGGGTTGACTCAGGAGAATTCCTGGGAAGTACAGGCTAGGATCTGTACTTAGGCAGTCTCAACCACGGGGGAAAATTAATTGTCTTCACAGGACTAGAGCCCGAGTTTATTCTCAGGTTGGTTCAGGCTTGGGAGGCACCGTACTGGTACTGTCGTGTCTGTTCCTCTTGCTGTGGTGGAGCTAGATCGGAGATCACCGACCTAGTCGTCGGGGATTTGGTCCTCACAGTTCCAGTGACGGGGACTGACGGAGTGAGGCAAGGCACCAAGTTGTCGAACGATGCCAAGAGAGTGGTGCCCCGCGGTAAAGTTGTCTAAGCGTTTTCTTTTTGTACTAAGTGTTTTTATAGTCCTGCCAATCGACGTATAAAGCCGGGCAGGGACTGTGGGGTCTGCGTCGCCGATGAAGGGGTCTCTGGAGTGTGGACACACCCCGAAAGGCAGACTCCAGGACGGGGGTCCATCTCCAGCGTTCTGTGGCTCAGGACGTAATTACACAATTTCAGACACTCAAACTACTTTACAGCAAAACATACACTTTTTCAATAGTTCATATTACAAATACTCTTTACAAAGAAAACAATTAAATTTCATAGAATTTTACAAACTTACATTGCAGGACATCCAATTACAGTAGTAGACCAGAAGGTTAAATATTTAGAAACGAAATGATTGAAGCTACAGTAGAAGTCCGGGAATCCGACATTTAGTGGTTTGCCAAAATCCTACAGTCGTCATCCCTTTCACTGATTCTCCTACTTAAGATGAACCTACAGCATTTCGTTCGGCAACGCTCGGCAACTGCTTTGCTTCTTTTTGCTATTTTCAGTAACACTTCATTTAGAATTTTACATTTAACGCTTTTCCTCGTATATTTCCCCTCCCTTTTTGAACTAACTTTATCTTCCAAAAATGTAGAGGAAAAATAATGCGAATAATTTAATTTCCAAAGAACGCAGTTGCAGTAAGAACATAACAACGGAAAAGTAATCATGGATAAACTACTTGTAACTATCCCAATATTCCTTCAAAAGAAACCTACATTCCAATAAGAATACATAGCAATATTAACAATACAATATCTGACGTATATTGAGCCGATATCCGATGGTAACTGAGCTGTCCGGTTCAATTACCTTGCAGTGCTTCAGAAGCCCCTCACTTGAATGAGTCTTGACCACAGTTCACATGAGGGACATCCTAGGAAAGAAGGAGGAGGTAAACAAAAGATCCAGATTTCGAAAGATCGAACAGATCAGCATATAAGTCTAAAATGGAGCTGGAACGTAAATAACAGAAGTAAGATGACATTCCACGTTTGGAGAGTCTCTTAAGTGCAAGGACACCTACCAGGTCCGGGTAGCTTAACGAAGAATCTCCACAAAAGATGTTTTAAATAATAAATGCAAGGCAAAATAAAATGGATGATATGCTAATACAAAAATGCGAAAATAAATTTAATCCAATTGATAAGAAATAAAAACAATCAAGGGAATGCAATTTACCAACAAACTAGCCTCAGAGATGAAAACTATGCACAACAGAAGAAGAAAATCTTTTAAATACTTTTTAATAAAATTAACATTTTTAAAAATATTTTATTAATTTTAAGAACTTAATGCTGAAAAGGTAGGAGGGAAAATAGGCAAGGAATTACAGTATATATCATTTGCATTCCTTGCCTCTATTTATTTTAAATGTTTTCAAAACTTGATATAAGCACTGATTTAGAGAATAAAACGGAATATGTGACATTGATGACACGAGGGCTTTACGATCACAAGTAGCATAAGCTGAGCTTCGTTGCTAGGCTTGTTACATAACAGTAACTCGTATGAGGATTTTGTCTAAATGTTCTAACTGTTCAACTTTATGCCAAGACAGTATAAAACACGAACAACCTCAGCGAAGCAAATACAAATTCACATCCACTCGAAAATTTCCCTGTGTCAGCAGCAGATATGCGCACGCGCAAATTTACCTTTCCCGATTGTCTTACAGTTTAGATTTAGAACTTGTTCCACAGATCTTGAATGTAGCTAATAAATTTTACGTCTTTATGACTAAACCATCAGCTATACCACCGTGATTTGGGATAGCTATTCCATGATGTAAAAGATCTCTAACAATTCAATAAGAGCTGGATATTATTAATATGTAGATTAGAATAAAAACTAGACCAGAATTATTATAATTAATTATTGTTATTAAATATTATTAAAAACAGCCTTAAAATTTTACCGCGGAATTAGTGCCTGAGAAGCACGCTACACGTCAGCTTGCTTCATGCACGAGTTTTTGATTCAATTTTAGATTTCCGAAACTCGAGGAAGAACAAAGGGACGCTCACTTGAATTAGGCGACGGACAAAGATGTACTCAGTGTTAAGACTAATTTTGTAATTTGTCATTAATGCTTACTTAGTGTTTCCCTAAGAAGCGGCTTCTTTTTAGTCCAAAGGGTCTTTGTCCCTAAAAGACTATTGTTTTTGTATTGGCATTTTGCGTTGATTCACTCTAAATGTCCGATTCACTTTTCAGACTGTTGCCACCAAACATTATCGCCCTGTATTATATCTAAAGAAATTAAATAATGAAGAATCTGCAAAAATATATGTGTTACTGTGAAAGACCGAAATTGGAGAATGTCGACTTTCACCGGAGAATGTCAACATTCACCAAATACGTCGGTGAAAGTTCGAATATAGCATTGCATTCTTGTACATTCGGACCCTCACCGGTGTAATCACAGATATGCTCTGGTGTAGGTCGAAAAGAGAGGCGACTGGCTGTTTCCCATAAATGCAGTTGTAAAAGCAAGGGTCTGTTGTGCAATTCAAAGTCTCATAATAGTTTAAGTTGTTGCAATTAATCAGATTTGAATCACATAATTTAGTAAGTTTTTTATTACTATTATTTTATTTTCTCATTTACTACGTACTGTATAATTAAGTAAGGTTTTTAACTTCTATTATTTTCCTTTCTCATTTTGAATGTATTGTGTGTTTTAAGTACTTGCGAGTTTTTTCGCGACTGAATTGCGGAGAAGAAAATATAATATTCTCATATATTCAACATTCACCATTAGTACATGGGGAATGTCGACATTCACTGGTGTAAGTCAGAAATAAGAGTATTTGGAAAATATTTCGGACATACACCAAGCGACTATGTGAATGTTGACATTCACCGGTGAAAGTCGACATTCTCCAGATTTCGGTCTTTCACGGTAACATATGTATATGTTTCTCGCACTGTGATAAAACAATGGTACCTAGAGCTAACCAATTTTGCATAACTCACGTTTCCACCCGAATATGGGCCTCTGGAAGCCCAAATTTTGAATTTATTTTATTATCTATTTCATATTTTGTAAACCTTTAACGAATTTTATTAATAAACTCAACGATTTAAAACAGAGCAATGGCAACACTGTACGGGAGGGGGGAAAACCTTTTCTGTCCAGCACGCAGAACTGTGTATCGGAAATTCTAAAGACATGGCCATTTTAAAATTATTTTGTGATACTGCTGTTGAACTGAATTTTAAGTGCGGAGAACATGATATTTAATAAATAAAGGTAACATACAAAATGATAAAAAAACGCCACTTTGGGCATAATTTAAAATCTGAAACATTTCAGACTTTATTTTTTTTTTTTAAATTACTCGTGTAGAATTTGAACTCAGTAGCTTAACATACAAGGCGAGCAATCAACCACTGATTTATACTGTTTCGTTTCTAAAAAAAATTAACAAAATTGTTAAAACACAAAATAAGATATGGCTTATTACTATTGAACTATAGTGTTATATATTAAAAAATAAAATAAGATAAGTTATAAAGGAGGAAAACTGAATGAATTCAGATTTTTGACTTCGTAGCAGAGGGTTTGGTAAGTTGCTCTTGGACTCAAGCCTGCTAACACTTTTTTTTTTTTTTTTGTCTTTTTAGGTTTTTTAGTACGCATTGCATACTTCGCAGTTATGTCGCATGCAGTTCAATGACAAAATTACAAGATTTTTAAAAAGTAGTTTGTGTTTAGAATTTCCGATACATTAGTTGCCATTAATTTTTCAGTCTACTTTCAGTTCATCAAATCAATGTTCACTTCTTTTAGTAAAATGACTTACAAAACTTATTTCTGTCTTTTTATTTTGAAAATTTTTGCTTTTTTAACTTTGTTTACTAAATATCACTTTATTCATACTATTCATATTCACAAAAAATTCAGTGTAGAATATCTTTAGAATTCCTGATAGAATGCTATATGTTGACACATTTTTTTTAATTCTTATATATATATATTTTTAAATAAGACATGGCGGTAACATTTGTTGGCAACATCATTTTATATATGTCGCCATACATTTATTTTTACTCTCTCCTTTTTTATATTCTCTACGCTTAGAATTTATTTTAAAATAAACTAAAATAAAGAAAACATGACATCTTTATACGTTTCATGGGAGAATAAGTAATGACAGTCTAGTTTCTCTTATTTATTAATTTTTTCTTCGGCGCACAAATAAAAATACAGCTTTTATATATTAATAATTATAAACTTCTTTAGTTCTTACTTCAGCTGGACAATTGATGGCGTTTCGATTCTGATCAAATTAGTAGTCTTGGAGATTAATTACCAGAAATTCTCCTTATCACGGATACATGCATATCGGTCAATCGGGAATTTTTCTTATTAATATTCAGCTATCAAAAACAACTGTTTGCATATGAATGTATTCCCAAACAAAGTCATTATTCTCCGTGCAAAACCATTTGTGCCTGAACGCATCCTAGCCTTAAGAATACACATGGCGATAACATTGGACGGCAACATCCTTTTGCTTGAAAAGTGAGGCAGACAATAAGTGAGGATAGAAACTCACAGCACCTCTGATGAAAGAACAAACATACTTTAGAAAGTTTTTCTGTAGGCCTGACTCAGTATATAAAATAAACCCTAGTTAATATGAAACTCAAGAGACAGAAAAACCAAGAGTTTGTGTTAAAAAAATTCGTACTGGGGATTCAAATTTTAATATTGAAATAATTTTCCTTCATATTAACAGTTTATAGCGTATAGTACGTATCATAGAAAACAATACAGTACTACATTAATTACCGTACTCTTAATAAAAATACGTACTCACAGATCATTTTCTGCTGAAAAATTCCTGTGTAGTCAGCCATGCCAGACGGGGATGAAAATGCCTGGTAACTTCATACCCAACTGTACTCATGGCTTTAGCAAAACTAGCGGTCACGTCGGATATTGCAGTAAAACATTCCCAAGTCCAAGGCGGAATTAGTACCAAGTAACTTTGTGTTCAAGGAGGACACAAGGCTAGTCTCCAAGGCGTTTTGTGCTCCTCGCTTTCTTCTGATGACCTTTTGAGCTTTTTTTCCACCTCACACGCACAACTGCTTGAAGTTTAGATTCCACTGGAGCAAAAACGGCAGTATCGTCATCTGTACTAATAAGCCTCAAACTCTGTCATTCGTCAGGTGTAATGGTATCGTAGTCACCATCTAACTCGTCAATAGGATTAGCGTCTTCATATCTCCAGGCTTTGCTAAATCAATTCTGATGTGTTGCGATGATATGAATTTCCAGGACGCGACGATATCGTTTTATTGCATCAAGCACACTCCAGGTTGATGTTTCTGTCGCCTTTTCAGCAGCACGATCTCACAGGTCGCTTGCGATAAGACCTTAACCTAAGAACAACAATACCTTGATTCAAATGATGAAAACGACTTGTTGCATTTGGGGACAGCTAATCTTTACTTTGATTAAGCTCAGAGCATTTATGTTTAAGCTGTATGTTATTGGCTGTCCACTTCTCCAATGGCATAAGAACATGCCTATTCTCAACCACCATTTGACTTGCAAAACAAAGAAGCCATTTAAGGAATGATGAGCTGTTGAACCAAGGTTTCTTATAGTAAGTGTAGATGCAAGGTAAAATATTATTTATGTTCTTAAAACAAGGCAGTTTCTCAGACTTACCGATGACCCAAGGACGGTGCTTATCAGTGCTGTCTGCACTATATAGGTGGACAACAGTTAAGCCCCTTTTATTCCAAAGGTAGGAATTGGGAGAAGATTGTAAAAAAGGTCCAGTTTCGTCCATCACGCAAGGCAAACTTTTTTCTCACCTTATTCATGCAACCAGTTGTTTGCTAATCGTTCATCAACTTTATTTGCTCAACTTCAAGTCACTAAGAATGAAATCGAGTGCCTCTGAAAGCGGTACAGCTAACTAGCGGACAACTGAAATCTTGAATGTCTAAATTTTTTGCTTTTGACTAAATTATATGTTCATTTAAAGGTGAATTGAAAGAGCGCATATGGTTGAACCATTCTAGAAATACTGTTATTTTCAGCATTGTGAATTCGTTTAGATTTGTTCCCGGAACTCGCTGTAGCAGTATTAAAAGTTTTTTCACGATCTTAAAGTATTATGCATGAGTAGATTTGGCAGTATCCATACTTTTCGACAATTGTATTTTCCTTCAGCATACCGCGGTCTCCTTGCTTTAGAATTTTAATTTTGTTTGCAAATCTATGCCTTCCTCTTGGCGACTCTCTTACTGCCTGCAACTTAATATTACTTATCGAGTACTGAAAGCTACCGGAGCGCCATCTGTAGGGCTTATCAAAAGTGCCGCTAGAATTTCCGGAAAGTAAAGACATGTTGAAGCACGCTGAAAATTCACATGTAACTAAACTACAGAACAGTAAATCTATGTAAACACCTTATTGTAAATACAATTTATTTAAATTTTAACTGGACTTACTCATTTAGTATGTCGTGCCCTACTGGTTTTAGGAAGCTGAGAAGAAACAACAGGAAAAAAATCTGAAAAACTTTGAGTTCGTGTTAAATGACAAAATCTAATGATGCAACGTACTAAAAAACAGTTCGTAATTCCTGCTAACCGAAATTCGCGTTAAGTGATAAAAACTTTCTATAAGATCACATACATCGCTGTCGGGACCGAAATTTTGCTCATGATAAGAGAGTTCGCCTCAAGAGAGTCCTTGTTAAAGGGAGTTTCTGTATATTCTTGTCCACATTTGCCTCAGACAATTAGTGGTACTCTTAATATGCTAAAAGAAAAGGAATTTTTTTCATACTTCTAAAACCATAGATGCTTAATGCGTAGAATATTCTTTTCTTGGGAAACAATATCATTTTGAATAATAAGCACCAATTTCGAATAATGAAGTCATGATTATTACTTAACTATTTGAAAAAACGATTCACTATCGACTAATTATCTGAAATAAAGAAGACATATTAAAAAATCAAGTATATTTATGCTTTTGTGCAACAAACTGGACATTGTTATCTGATTTTTAACATTTTAAATTTTACTTTTTAATTTTTTAGTAATTTGTGAATTTTTTTTTAATGCTGAGAAACTAAATTTTTCGCATTAATTACTTTAAAGAAAGGCTTTATTAATTAAATTTTGAAATAAAGATTTGATCTCTTATTTCAGTGCATTCAGTTTCATAAAAAAAAATTCTTTTGAGTATTCTTTTCGAAGGCGAGCGTTATAAAAATTCAGAAATGCGGAGAGAAAAAAGTTAAAACATACAAATAAAATAAAAAAAGAATAATCAATAAAAAAGCAAGAGGAATAATTGTACCTCACATGCATAAAGATTTCCACTAAGGTTCTTTTTTTTTGTTGTTGTTGCTGTTAAGAAAACGAGCGTGGATGAGTTGAGGTGGTCTTTTTATACGCTGACTTTTTTCTTTCATTAATAAGGAAAAAAATATTAATTGATTATTATTTATGTTGTACAAACGATTTTCAAACAATCATCAATGACTTTTAAAGTATTCTTAGGTGATATTTTATAAAGAATAAAAAATATTGCTGACATATAATTGAGCGTGTAGAAGTTTGAAGATAAAAAAAAATCACTCTCTGATCATTTTTGGTTTTTTTTTCCATCTGACTTTATTTGTTTATCATAACATTTTTACGTAATTACTGCTACACCTATCCCTCGATTTACACGGAAGATAGGTTCCACACAAAACCGTGTAAATCGAAATCTTGGATTTTTCAATGTAAAACCGTGTAAAACGAAAAACACACTAAATGTGTATAATTTAATTGTTTCTTTACATAAAACAAAAGTAAGACATCTTAAAATAGATAAAGTTATGCTTTATTGTGGCCTCATTCATGGAGGAAAATTTAGCAACATCTGTTACTCTTTCTGTATTACGTAGCTGATGTAATATTTTAATTTTTGTTTCTGAAGAAATAACTTTCCTTTTTACTTGATTATTTTTTCAAATCTTTCGGCATTATAAAACTTTAAAAAAATTCCGTAAATTATAAAATGACACTAAAAAATATAAGTGTTGAAAACTTACCAGTAAACATTCAAATATGTAGATAAAAATGATGTAAACTTTGCTGCTAAAATACTGATACTGCACTAGTTCACATGAACCAAATAGCTTTACTGTTGTGAACAGTAAAGCTACGGGGATTCACCCTTTATAACACGGGGAATTCCCGTCCTTGTTGTTACCACCAGTGTCATCAAAGGAATGAGACTCAAAAATGACTTCAAATATATATATTTGCGTATATGCAGCCGAATATACATTTTTACCAAGTTTTTGAAATCCGTTAACTTTTAAACCGTGTAAAACCGAAATCGTATGAAATGAGAACCGTATAAATCGAGGGATAGGTGTATTATTGTTTTCGCGAATTGTTCCTGTCTTTTTTTTTAACTAATTTTGAATTACGAAAACGGATAGGGGAAGAGCATGCGAATAATTTAACTTCGAAGGATGCTTTTATAATATGAACGTAACAAAGGAAAAGTATAGCTAAACTACCATTAACTATGACAATATTATTAAATTAAAAGAAACTTTCATTCCAATAAGAATATATAGTAATATTAACATTACCAATAGCTAATGAGATATCTTCATTTTTACTTCTTGTATCTCGAATCTCACCCGCTCTTGTTGTTGTCTGCTGCTACTCCCTAAGCCTCGACTAATTCAGAGCTGCTGAAACTGCTTTCTGTGCCGTTTTCCACAATTTGTAAGTTGTCGCTATCGTCCTCACCCCAATTCAACCTATTTTCCTAAATTTGCAAAACTATTATGAGCCCACATCATATCCCCGTTTTTTTTAATTCCTTCACTGTCATTGCTTCATCTCAATTACAATCCATGCACCGAAAATCCACGAGCAAATCAATAAGTAAGACGCAAACAATAACTACATGAACCAATTCATTTTAAAATTTAGGTAAGCTCGTGTGTAAATATTGCCAGTTTGGCTTTGGCAATGCCACCTACATCGACCTTAGAATTGTTCAAACTCGCCATCGCGCACAACCTAGGCATCGCGCGCCGGCTATCAACAAAACGCTTCTCATCATTGTTCCCTTTAGCAAATTTCCAGCAAAATGAGGATTTCTTCCGGAAATTTTACCAGAATTTTTTCCATTGCTGGATAATTCCGCAAGCGCATGTTTTAAAATTCAGTTTAAGGCAAAAAGTATCAGGATTTGTCTGTGAAAAGCGTAAATGCCAGCAAAAGTCATGACAATCGGACGCCTACGACTTTTTTAATCTCTTCTCCGATTACAACATTATAATCGCATAAACCGAAAAATATTGTTGTATATGTCTGTATATATTTTTATTGCATTGTTGTAATATTGTGATTTATTTTCTTATTAATTGCGTTTAAAGTTTATTTTGTATTTGTGGCTACATGTTTTGTATAAGTGTTTGTTTCTCATACGGAATTGTTGATTGTTTGGCTCTGACTATTGCAACGTTTAAATTGTAAAAATAGCTCTTTAGAACGTGAGATACTAGCAAATACGCTTTTCACGGCCTTGACGACTGATTCTTCACGAAGCTTCCAGAAGCCATTAGCGTAGCTAGACAGGGAGACGACAGGGTGTCTGTGGATCATCAAAACAGGTACAGAATAATGAGATTATGAATTGCCATACGGAATTAAATTTAGAAGAAAAATCATTTTTACTGTGTATAAAGTATTCAAAGAAATCACCCCGAGATTTCAGCAATTAATAACTTCTTGCACTTCTATTTTGTTGATTGAAAACTACGAATCTCTATTAAATTGTTATCGCGGAGACATTAATAAGAAAGGATTCCTCGGTAAGAGAGAAGCATTTCCGTCATTGCTAGAGAGATCGAAACAGCAAGTAATCCTTTTGAACTCTTGCAATTTCCTCTAAAATGCAATCCCTAGAACGAAGTTCCGTATATGGTAATATTACTGCAAACTTTCCTCACAACTGCTGAAAGTGTTGCTCGTTGTGAGGAGATTTTCTACATAAAAGTCATTTAAGAACTATTTAAGAACTGCCAGTGTATTGTTGCATGCGTACGGGTTCGTAATATATTGAATGCACACAGATCCGAGGATAGGTTAATAAAAAAAGTGTTTTACCAAAATAAACACTCGAAAGTTTTGGAAGTACTCGTACAGGACTACTCGTACAGGAATTCCAGTATCACAGAGTATAATCAGTAGTTACGCATCAAACTACTAAGAACGTTAAACATGACTCAATGCAAAGCGCATCTAAAGTGAGAGCTAACTCGGATTTATCTCAGTTCACGCGAAACTACAACTCGCAACAACATTAACTAAAGCAACTGAGAACAGATGCACTCTTATCGGTCTTAAATAGTTTTCAGCCAGCTACCGAGATGTTTCTAGTACTTTTTGCTTCTCGAAATTATTGGAAAGATATATTAGGGTAGAATTATGGTTACTGTTAAACATAGTGGTCAATTACACTTATTCAGTTTCAATACATATTATGGTTATACAGGGATCGGACCCGAACGTCGCCAAATGGTCGCCAAATTTGGCGACTTTTAGCGATATCTCGCCAAATTACCGAGATAATGTTAAATGCACTTGTCCCTGCATTTTTACTTTTCCGGCATAGCTCTCTCTTAAAATTCGTTTCACGTTACATTACGCAAAAAGAAAAAAAAAAAGGAGGGGGAGCTATTTTATATATAACTGCACTAAAATCATATATCTATGTACAAAATTCGTGACAATATATTTTGCATTTAAGAAACTTTTTTTTTACTGCCTACATAACAGCAGCTGGAGCAATGAATTAGACTCCTACAGTATCATCGATTGATTTCAACCCTCCCCCAAAAAAGCAAAAAATAATATAATTTTAAAATTCTGTGTTGTTGAAATTTTAAAATTCTTAAAAAATCATTCTATAAAAGTCATTCTTAAAAAATAAACGTAGATTTTTAACTTACCTCCCTGTACGTCATTCTGACATTTATGTTACTTATTTGTTTCTATATAATGACAGACGATTGCCCACAAGCGGCGGAGCAGTAAAGTCGTTGAACATCGAGCGATAAAATCGCCTGAATTGGGCTGGCTGCGTGGGCGCTTTGGTAGGTATTTCCATGTATAGTGTGTATACGAGCCAGTTTCTCTTAGAAAGTTCTCCACGAAGGCACCCCTCCCCTTAAGCAGATAGCTCTAGTGGGCTTTTCCATAATCAACTATACCAGTCATGAGAGACAGTAAATTCAAGAACCGCTCCAGGTGGCAAAAGCTCTAGCTAAGACACTGACAAAAACCCCTGCTAAATCAGACCCGTGCTCTTATTGCCGGGTAAGGGTTCATTGAAATATATCTAAATAATCGCTCAAGATAAACGGGAAGAAATTAAACAGTTTTTACAAAAACTGGCAACACACTGCTCAATAAATAATTTTAAATTGGTGTTGGAAGGCAGACTGACGTTCAGCGAACCAATTTTGAACACCTCTGGCACGATGTATAGTTGCATTATCGTCCATGAAGTATCCATGGCTATCAGAGTAAAAATGTAACATTGCAGGGTGTTCTTGATCTGCCAGTATATCTAGGTATCTCGTGGCTGTTTGTTTACCCTCGAGGGACACCAGGGCACCACTTTCATGCCAGCAGAACATGCTCCATGTCATGATACTCCCACCAGACCCTTACACAGTGTGAGTAAAGCAAGATGGATGCATGTCTTCATGGGGTTCTCGCCAAAGTCGACGTCTTGCATCAGTGCAAAATAAGGTGTAGCATGATCCATCGGACAATATCCGACAATAATCCGTTTCCAATTCTCAGATTTTTTTAAACAGTTCATAATGTCTTTAAAGCAATAGTTCCTTTATGAACTATTCATAATATTTTTGGAAATTCTTTGACTATACTCCTAATCTTAATATTCGCAAGGTATTCCTCACTCACTGGAAGAGAACATGCAAATGTAAAATTTAAAAATCTCGTGTGGATACCTTACTTGTATGACCTCCTTGTACGGTCCATTACATTATACGCATTTTTTTGCTACACTTCATTTAAACTTATTTTCTCGAATTATTCTACTTAATTAACCAATTCCTCAAAGCAAGTTGAAAATGATATCAAAAAAGTGCAAAGTTTTAAGTTAAATATCCCGCAAATAAGAGTGTCGAAATCTTGTGACCGCCAATAACATCGCGGCAAAAACATCGCGGACGAAAACGTCGCGGAGAAAACAACGCAAGGCGAAAACGTCGTGGTACAACACATCGTGGGAGAAAATAAAGCAAAGAGAATACATCACAGTTCTGAAACATCGTGGTACAAAACATCGTCGTCGAAAATAAAGCGGTCCAAAAACATCGGCGTAGAAAATATCGTGGTAAAAAATAAACCTACAAATCATCGCATGACGATAACATCGCAGATATGCGTTTTTTCAGGCTTTAATAATTGCAAAATTTAATGATTGTTTAATAATTGTTAAAACTCGCATAATGATTTGTGAGCGCAAGATGGGAAGAAGGATAATTTTCACTTAATAACTAATAAATATTTGCTGAAAATGTAAAATGGAAACTTAAGCATAGAAAATTAACGCAACTCATAGCACTTAATTTTAAACTGACATAGTCAACTAACAAAGGTCATTAATAAATTATTTTTTTATAAAGTTTTACTGGTAATTTTTCATGAAAAGTATAATTTAAAAAAGAATAGAAAAAGAAAGATAAGTAACTGCATGAACTTTAAAAAAATTGCAAAGCTAATTATGATATTATTTTCTTTACTTTTGTTAATCTGATACTCTTATAGTGAAAATTATTTCTTGTTTTGTTACAGTTTCTGGTTTTTTAAAAATTTATTAGTTAATAAAAATATGAATGTAAAAAGTATCCTTCTTTCCACCTTGCTCTCATAAATCATTGTGCGAATATCCATTAACAGTTATTAAAGCCTGAAAAACGCATGTCTGCGATGTTATCGTCATGCGATGATATGCAGGTACATTATTTTTTAAAACGATATTTTCGACGACGATATTTTTAAACTGGGAAGATTTGAACCGCTTTATTTTCGACGACGATATTTTGATTCACGATGCTTTAGAACTGCGATGTTTTCTCTTTGCTTTATTTTCTCCCGCGATGTTTTGTACCACGACGTTTTCGCCTTGCGTTGTTTTCTCCGCGACGTTTTCGTCCGCGATGTTTTCGGCTGTAACCCGAAATCGTACGGTAGTCGAAATTCTTACAATTTTATTTCTTCATAACGAGTATCAAATTTTCCTAAATGCAAGCATATGAACCGGGAAGAAGCATTAAAAGTTAGATTTAATTATGTGCCCAAAAATTAATAATTTTTTTAAATATGACTTTGCCAAAACATTAATATTTGTGAATATTTTCGTCGTTTAAATCTCTTCTGAAAGAACATAATGAAAGCCAGCAATTGCGAAAATAAAGGCCGGTTAAAGACATTTAAGCCGCATAAGGGGTTTATATATACCTACAGCGAGGCAACCCCGTAGTATAACTACTTTGGAATAGAAGCACCTACAGGGGTAGGAGAGTTTTTTCATTTTAATTTGTTTTTGCAAAACCCCTCCATTTGTAGCAATTTTTTGCTTAATTCTCCTCAAATGGTCGCATTTATTTCTCCATTCCTTTTACTTTAGCAAACAGTAGTACACATTCGAACCTGGCCCTTATTTAGCCTTTACTTTTGACAATCAAATTTTTCGATAACAAATTTGAGCTTTACATTGTAATTAGTACAGCGTTTTATTATTATTATTGCTTTATTTTACTATTTTTATAAATTTCTTTCGATTATTATTAGTTCAATTTTTTCCCTTGATTATAAATGTTTTATTTCGGCATTATATGTAAGTTTTTCCTTGTATAATTTGGTTCTATTTGTGTTCGGACAACAAAAATGTGTAAGGAAAAGAGGTCAGTTCCATGAGAGCCTCAAATATGTCTAAGTTTATTGAAGAATTGTATATAAAAATTTTTTTAGAATTAAAATCCATTATGTTAATTGACGATAGAGGTCTCAGTGAGTTGATCGGAATGAAACTCGTTTTTGTTGTTCAGTTAATTCACTTTGTTTAAAGCTTCAGAACACTTTTCGCTTGACAAGTTCTGTTTGGAGCTTTAAATTAAAAAGATTAACTTTAGTTTTCCCTGTTTTTCTATTTTCAACTTTTTTTACTTTTTCTGTTCCAAATGTTTATTATAAAATTTACAAGTTCATAAAAATAGAAATAGGTAGGGGATCACGGTACTTAAAATCCTTAAGTAATTCTCTCATATATTTCATTTCCCATATTAGATGGTATAAATTTTGCAGCACTACGCGCAGATTTTTCTACTAGTTTTTATAGTTTTTTCTCTCAACAACAAATAAAAAATTTGTCAACTTTCTCAACAATATACATATATAGATATATTTATATATATATTGAATTCATATTTAGGTTTTTTTTTAATTTTCTATCTGAATTAAGTAATCCAGAAGCATTAATTAAATAGCAGCGCCATTTATCTAATTTTATGTATTCCACACACACATATATATATATTAGGCATATTAGTTCACATTTTTAAAATTTATATTTATATTTAGGTTTTAAGTTGGAAGTGTTTTATATTTTTTAGAATTGGGAACAATTCTTTGGCCTCTGTTTAGTTTACATTTCAAGTGTCAGTATTTATTTGAATTAAATTTTTTTCTGAACTTCGAAATTTTTCCTTAATTCACTTTTTGGGAGACAGCTTACTGGACTACGGTTTTTAGTTTCGCCGAAGAGGCCAAACTGGCAACTCTTGAGCGTCTCAGATTCTAATGGTTTCTTCATTGTCTTGAACTTCTGTTTGAAAGGAAGTTCTAACACAGTTTTGTGTTAAAAAGTTTTTGCTTCATTATGGATTATTTTCGGTTTAAAATTTTTTTACTGAAGTTTTAATCCTTCTACGTATTTTGGGTAAGTTTTTACTTTGGGAGAGTTCATTTTAATTTGAAAAAAAATTTCCATTAATGATTTTACTTTGTACTTTTGCCATTTTTCTTGCTTTAGGGAGGGCCAGAATTTTCAGGTTAACTATTAAGATTAAAAAATATACAGAAATGGTTCATCAGCTGATTCTGTATACAGAAAAGAAAGAATTATCTTATGGAAGAGGAACTGTAATTTATTTCAACGTACCTTCTCCTGACGACGTTATGTTGGACTTGATAGAATTCCTCCTTTTTCACGTTCTTTTTAATTTCTTTTTTGGGGGTTTTTTTTCTTGTGACGGTTTATTTTAAGTTTTTTTTACATCTACATAACACTCATTCTACATTTATAAGATCTTTTGAAATTTATTTATTTGAATATTATTTTTCTTCTTTGTGAAAAATTAGTTCTAAATTTCTTTCTTTATGTTTTTATTGATCAATTTTATGCGGCATAAAACGCTCAAATTCTTGGAATAATTACAATTTTTATTTATAAAAAATTGTTTGCTATAAATGTTATTGTTTGTAAAAAAATGTTATATATATATATATATATATATATAAGTGTGTGTGTAATATATATAAGTATATATTATTGTGCTTAATAAGAAACGTAGAAATACTGATTGCACGGCACGTAGATGTCATATTGAATAGGAAGAATTCTGATTGGGTAGAATCTTAAAATGTAAAATTCGTAATGACTACAAAACTTGGCAGTCGTGGGGGATTAAATTCCATTTTTATTTAAATTTGATTTGTGGCCACAATTCACTTGGCACTTTAATCGTACCCATTTCCAAAACATTTACAAATTTTCATACTATTTAAACAGGAAGAGAGCACAGGGAAATTGCGTCCAAACAGCAGCAAAGATACAAGCGAAGTGCGCATTTATCCAGTATGGCAGCTCATTAAGAGGAAGGCCTTGGTCTAGGAAAGAAAGGTTTTAGTTCTCAAAATTTTAAATTCCGAATTAGCTATGTGATCAGCATTACGCAAGCCACGCGACGTAGATTTGTCTAGAAATGACGCAGTTCAGAAATGTTATTAATAATTTTAGAGTAAAGAGGAAATAACGAAATTAAAAGGGACCATTTAAAAGGCTAACATATTTTTTATCTTACATATGCCCCTTTCAAAGAGGAAAAGGCTTGCCTTCAAAGAGAAAAGCTTTTTTGGAAAAAAAGCATTAAAGCATCAGTGAAACAAAGGAAATACAATTGTAAAAAAAATCACTGAATTTTGATCTAAATAATTTTTTAAAGTAAAAAATCTTGTAAATATCATTTTTAAAAATAAATTCAAATTGAAAATTCTATTGAAAGTCTGCAAGTTCATTTTTCTGCAAAAATACCGTAGGAATGTCCTAATTTTTTCAAGAAATAACTGGTAAAGTTCACAGCTTAAATGTTCCTGTAAAATCTTTGCGTGAATACCATAATCATAATCATAATATATTACAGTTCTTGGTTTGAAAGTCTTTCATAAAAATTGTTGTTGTCAATATAAAACCAGATAAACTTTGATAAAAATGGGCAAGTTCCTCTACAGTGCAAATCAGCATTAACAACTTGCTGATGGCTGTGGGATGCTTAAATATAATAAAACCTTAAAAACCTCCGTTCTTTAAAAATGGTAACTGGTTTCTAGTATTGTATAATTATCAAAGTTTGTTCTTATTACTTATGGTAATAAAAATCCTTCAGGATTTGTGTCATCGAATATTCAAGAATTGTTCTGGTTTTAAAATTTTTCTTATGCAACTTCTAATACTCTCCATGTGTTGCTTATCGTCTCAGAAAAATGTGTTTATAATTTTGTAAATGCCCTCAAAATTTAACAAAAATTAGAACTAAATTTTCTCCATGCAAGCTCGTGCTCGAGCAAAAATGTCCTTGAACAAACTCGAAATTGCGTCCAAGCAGCAACAGAGATACAAGCGAAGTGCGCATTTATCCAATATGGCAGCTCACCAAGAGGAAGGTTTTGGTTTAGATCAGAAAGGTTTTAGTTCTCAAAACTTTGAGTTTAGGTTCCGAATTAGCTACGTCATTAGCATTATGCAAGCCATGCGACATAGATTTATTTAGAAATGACGCAGTCCAGAAATGTTATTAATTACTTTAGAATAAAGAAGAAGTAAGCAAATTAAAAAAGATTAAAGCTGATTTACATATTTTTATCTTACATATTTATACGTTTGGTACTACCGATTACAACAAAAAAGGGAAGGGCACAACTAGATGTTATAGCAGTCCCATATATAAAATTTCGGTGTTCTACGGCTAATCGTTTTTGAGTCATGCGAGACACATACGTATATACATGTGTACAGATGGCACGGAAAAATCCAGTTTGAATCCGTTTTATTCTGTCCGTGCGTACAGACGAACAAAAAAATAAAAAATTTATCTTACAAATGATTTATTCTCCTTTACTCCTTGCGGGGATTAGATTAAAATATACAGCACAAAGTTACCAGTCACCTGGGTCTGGCTTAAAAACAAGCTTTCTTCAGACTACTACAAATTCAAACAATTTAATCTGTTTCTATCAGGGCCTAGACAGCGACACCAATTTCCAAAAAATTTTAATTTAGCAATCTAACTCTATCCTGTCACACTAATATTTAATTCAAAACGGGCGTAAGAGTATTCAGTAGATGTAGAGAGAGCGAAACTTTACATGGCAAAGCAGCGTTTGTGAGCAAGCCAAAACTTACACAGTTCTTCTAACTTTATAATAAAGCAGAATCTACATTAATTCTGAAATCCAAAATTCTGGAATTCGAATCCATATAAATTCGAATCTACATTCGAAATCTACAATCGAATCTACATTCTACATTCCACATTCAAATCTACATTCTATACTCCTATCTACATTCTGCGATCTACATTCGAATTTGCATAAGTCAACATAAATCCGAATCTACATAAATTCTGAAATCCAAAATTCTGAAATTCCAGAATTTATGTAGATTCCACTCGAATCTACATAAATTCGAATCGATATCTACTCTAATTCTGGATTAGCGAATCTTTTGGCTAAATGGCGCAGAAAGGAACGATGTAAATTAAATAACATTTTGCTAGTATACGTAACTTAAACATAAATGCCATAAAATTAGTATTTGTGTTGAATTTTACATTCATCTAAGAAGTAAAATTACTCATGTTTTTATACTAATTAAAATACTAACAATGGCGTACTGAAATTCTAAACTCAAGTTTTTGTAAATTACGGAGACGATATGGATCATTAATTCACTAATATCATACAAGAACAACTGTTAATGCAAGTGTCAGCAACCTTTTTTGTCTGCGGGTCAAAATCAACTAAAACGTTTCGCATCAGTGGTTTTTTCATTTTAGAACAGTCTTTCTTTTGAATAAAAAGAATAAATTTTATTGAGAAAATAATTACGATATCCTTTAAACATAAAAATTTTAATTATAATTCTGATTATTATACACTCACGTTTGTGAAAATTGCAACACCAAGAAGGAATCGTCATAATTGAATGCAATTTAATACACAGTTGAGTGGTACTGGTACAAATAAATGATTAAATGTTCAAAGCAAACAAACAAGAACAAGAGATCAGAATCAGTATTTTGTGTGGCCACCACGCGCCGCAATAAGTGCTGCTACACGACGTGGCATGGAGTCAAACAAAGTTTGAATGTCTGACTGAGGAAGAGCATTCCATATCGTTTGTACGCGTACCCAAAGTTCGTCTGCAGACGCAACAGGACGAGGATCACGAGCAAGACGCCGACCAATGACATCCCACACATGTTCAATTGGCGACATATCCGGGGAACACGCAGGCCAAGGAAGAAGCTGTACCTGCTGCGCTGCAAAGAAGGATTTAACAATCCGAGCAGTATGAGGGCGGGCATTGTCCTGTTGAAATACAGCGCCTGGCAAGCTTTGAAGGAAGGGAACAGCTTCGGGCTGTAGAACTTCACGGATATACCGGTTGCTGTTCAGATTGCCCACAATTCGTAGCAATTGAGATCGTCTATGATATGCTATGGCGCCCCAGACCATAACTCCGGGTGTTCGTCCACTGTGGCGTTCGATAATGCACTCCGGAAGGTGGCGTTCACCGGCATAGCGTCTGACACGAATGCGGCCATCATGGTACCACAAATTAAAGCGGGATTCGTCAGAAAACACGACATGCTGCCAATCAGCACGCCAGTCTCTATGCTGATTGGCCCATTGTAGCCGCAGGCGGCGATGGTCGTGCGTTAGGGGGATCCTGTATAAAGGAGTCCGTGCGCGCAGTCCACACTGCAGCAGACGTCTACGAATTGATGAAGCACACAATGAAACACCTGTAGCTATTGACCACAGTGCTGCCAATTGTCTAGAGGAAGCTGTACGGTCCGTCCGCGCCATGCGGACCAGGTGTCTATCATCGCGAGCTGACGTCACATTTCGGGGTCCACTCCCGGATTTCCGAGTTGTCCGACACTCGTCCGTCCACTGCTTCCAAACGCGCATCACTGTGCTGCTGTTACGCTGCACACGAGAGGCTACTGCACGATACGACAATCCAGCTTCACGAAGGCCGATGATTCTCCCTCGTTCAAACTCTGTAAGTTGTTCAAATCTCGCTCTCTTTCGTCGACGAGGCATAAGTACAGATTGAGTTAACGTTTACCACTAGCAGATAACCACCGATAACCATACACGCCTCGCTACAGCCGTCTATTTATTCGGATCCATCAGCTGTTCAGAGGGCGCTGCTCAGCATACGCATGCGCTACGGATTTGCAATTCTAATCATTTGCATATCATGCGCTACTTTGCATTTCCTGAAAATTTCAGCTCACTCGCGTAAGTCCTTCATGGTGTTGCAATTTTCACAAACGTGAGTGTAAAAACAAATATCAACACAAAGATGAAAGAACAATCATGAATATTACAAATAATAATAATAATAATAATAATAAAACATGAATAAACTTTCTTTTTCTCTTCGATATCAAATAAATGGCTTCCCTGATTCTGAGCTTGTGACGTCAGTTTTGTCAAGTCTGTCTTATAATTAGTCGTTTTAAGACGAACTCGACCATCTGAATTTTTGAGAGTTAGCTCCTTCTGTAATTATTTGAAATAAGTTTCATGTTCGAAAATATTTTTGCTTGCATTTGTAAGTTAAATCAAATGCGGACAAAATGGCAAAGTCAGTTTTTTGGAATTATGGATAATGGATCACCGTTCCCAAACTCATCGATTTCTTTTTAAAATTATGTCACAGTTTTTATTTTTTAAAAATAAAAATGCTTGTTCCCTACTACAACTTCGTAATTAATGAAAAATGTTACTGTTATTATTTATTTTCGGTTTATTTTTTATGTGTTTTTAAAGTGTTCGTTACGTTCTGTAATTTATTTTCATACTAGCGGAAGTACCCGATGCTAGTTAAGTTATGTTGAGAGTAATGCATCTAACAACAGAGAGAACGATACCGCTGTAATCTTTCTCTAATAACGATGCAAAAAATACGATTCACAGTCATACATTTTTCAGTCTGATGCGATAAATACCCACATAAAAAATTTCGAAAGAAAAATAAGCTAACTCTCTCTCATTAGATCAGCAACAAAGGCGCGCAGTTTTTAATGATTTTCGTCTTTCTAATCAAAAGGTAGGAAATTCTCAAGTTCCATCCAGTATTTCACCTATATTCAATTTTAGTCCACTAAATGTGGCAAAATATTGATCATAATTGATCAGAAATCAATAACGCGAACAAACAAATAAACAAACACAAATTTGTATAGATTTTGTAAAACTTACAATTTTTTTTTTTATTAAAAAACTCTAGGATTTGAAAGCGAGCAGTAGCGGCAGATCTCCAAATAAAGCAGTTTTATCTCCAACGCGCGTGACTGTTGCCACTCTGGAAAATGAGCGCGAAAATTAGTGTTTTCAGAATTTTTGATTAATATCTCGGCTGATTAAGGTCGTACGAAGATGAAAACAGTCGAAATTGCTTCGCACGAATTTTTGGAATCGGGAATAATATATTTAATGTTTGGCAATGCTATTTTTATTTCATCGTAAAAACTTTAAAAAAATATTTTTTATTAACAAACTCTACAGTTTGAAAGAGAGTGTGGCAACGCTTCTCGAAATAAAGCAGATTTCCATCTCCAACTTGTGAGGCTGTTGCCACTCGGAAAAATGAGGACGAAAATTATTGTTTTTCTGAGCTTTTAATTAATATCTCTATTTTTTTTTTTTTTAAGTGCACGTCGACCTTTTCCAGAACCCAGAAAAGAATTGTAGAAAGTTTGGTGATGATAGCTTTAGTAGTGACTGAGTTATTAGAGGACAAACAAACAGACTTTCTTCTTTATATTTAGAGATTATACTTATTTACACTACATTATTATGTATTTCGGAACTCAAGCGGGTCACTTGAAATTATGAAATGAGCCATCCGGAGACCCGCGTGTCATATATTGGCGAGACCGGTGTGTTAATGCATGAAAGTACGGTTTCCTAGCATGAAAGCTCGTTTTTGGTTTTGTTCTTTCTCACCCTGATAATTATTATGAACAACGAGTTTTTGTTTTTGTGTTAATCTGTCTACAGCCACTAGTCAGATTGTACTGGAATTAGGCTAACTATTAAAATAATAAAAAGCAGGAAAAAGCATTTTTCAGAGGTTGTTTAAAGAGAATCAAATCAAACCTGTAATTTACTTGGCGAGAGAAGCATATTAAACGCAGTTTTTAAATTTGTTCTAGCAAAAAAATTCAGCAGCTGGAAAAATTAATTATAAAACTTGGAAACCAAAATAACTCTCTTAAAAAAAGAAATAAAATAAAACAAAGACAAGATTAAATTTATTTAGAGTTAGATGACATTATTATTAATCCAGAACCACATATATATATATTCCAAATAAATCCTATATTTAAATCTCACTCAATTTCTCACGTTTTTGCCATAGACTGCAAGAAAAATTGTAATGATCAGTATTGCCAAAAACAACGACTTAAATACTACATTAAATAACTCAGAGCATATCAACAGATGCTTGCATTGTTGGTAAACTGATGATAACGACACGTTAGAGAGCTGTCTGTCTAAAAGAGAAAAGACTTTGTAAAAACTACATCGATTTTCATTGATTCTGTATCTTCTGTAACTGAGATATCAGACTTGTGAGTAGAAGTCACTGAATAAGCCACATTATGAAGCAGCTTTCCAAATTTTCTAAAAATATAGACCGATCAAATTTTCTAAAATATAAATTAGATTGGTTTTAAACCTACGATGGTACTGATTAAGAGTATATGCTAACTAATTCGAAAACTGCACCTCCATGAGCTCATCAGTGCCAAGCTTTGGGACTTTGTTGGATACTATTAAAAGGTTGCATTTCGCAGAATAGGACAATAGTTATATTACATTCGTGGGCCCATGGTACTTGTGCACGGAAAGATGATTTGACAAAGTACAAAGAATTGATTATGTAAATTAGCATAGTGATTAAATTAATTAAAAACAATAATTTGAAATGCTAACAGAGTACGAAATACAGTATGAGAACGCAAAATACAAAACAGTACGCATTGAGAGGATTACATATTCAAGAGGTTGGTGCGTGCATGTTTATGCATATTTAGTCTAGGGTGCATTGTTCAGTTCGTTGAAATGTGTGCACTAGTAGTTCAAAATTCAAGTCCAGTTCGTTGAAGTACACTTTTGTTTTATGGTTTGATTCATGGGTTCACAGTCGTTTCATTCGTATTTTAGGTGCGTATTGTAGAAACTGAAGGCACTCCCTTGAATGAATGACTTCCTTCTTTTTACTAGCGGGCGATGTCTCTGTGGTCTTGAAGGTAGTATTTTCATTTTTACGACTGGTCAAGACAGTACTGGTGGAGCTTGTCGATAATTGCCTTAATATTGCTGTGGATGTTGTGATGCTTAATGAGGAATCTTTTAAATTCAATTTCGATGTTGGTTGGAGGCTTGGTATGATGGTCGTAAGTCAGCCGGCAATGAAACAGATAGTGATCTGCATCACCCTTTTCACCACATACACACATGTCCGTTGTTGACAGATTTCTCTCGTGGAAGTATGTGGGCAAGGAGCCGTGTCCTGTGATGTATTGAGTCAGAAAGTATGAAGTGATGGTGTATGCTTTGCCCACTTTTTAAAGGAAGCTATAGGTTCTTCGTCCTTGGGGACCGTCTGGCAATTGGCCCTGCCACTTTTCTAGTGCCAGCTGTTTAATCTTGCATTTGAGGTCTGATTGTGGCCATGGAATTTGAATGCTGTCACCTTCTTGCTTTGTTGCTGCATCTTTTGCGATGGCGTCTGCTGTCTCGTTTCCCTCACAGTCGTTATGACTTTTGGTTCATGAGAGAACAAACTTCCTGTTATTGTTTCTGATGACGTCTTGAATCGTATGAGCGAAGGGCGAATTAGGATACTGGCTTATGATTGAGAAGATGGATGCTTGACTGTTATGATATGTATAGTATTTGTTGAGGCTCTGAGGAGAATGTTGACGCTATTGAGAATGGCAGTAAGTTCAACTTGATGTACGCTGTTGCGTTCTTTCAGATGACCTTGCCATTCACTGTATAATTCTGTTGCTGTTCTGATGGTCACAGCGCATCCAACTTTGGTACTGATTTTGGAGCCATCTGTGTAGGTTTGATACTGTGTTGATGGTGGTGGATCTTTTAGGTTGCTAAGTCCATCTGCAAGGTGTGTAAGAAATTTCTTAGGCTTTGTTTCGTAATCTGTGAGGAGAAAAAGTACATCCTGGAACGTGGCTGGTTTCATTAGCTGGAGAACGATTGCAATTGTTGCGTCGACTTCTGCTTGGATGGGCAGTGGAAGGACTCCTGCCAAAATTTGCAGTGCATTTGTAAACCTAGTGCTAAAGGCTCTTGTAAGGTTGATTAAGAAGGGTCGTTGTATTGAATTGAGGACTCTTATTTTTCTAGATGTCATTGGAATTGCCCATATTGTGACACCATAAGTGACGATTTTGTTAACAACTGTCTTTAGTAGGATCTTCACAATGTGCTTGTTTAGTCCCCACGCGTAGCCTCTCATACTTTTGAGAGCTTTGGTTATTTTGCAGGTCGTGATCTTTTTATCTTGAAAGTGCTGAATCCAGGTAAGCTTTTAAGATCTATTGTTAGTCCGAGGTATTTGATGGCTTTTACACATTTTATTTTATTATTTTTAATTTTTATGATAGGATTGCGGGTGATGGTGCGTCGTGGTTTATGGAAAATTATAGCCTGGAATTTGGTGTGAGAAACTTGCAACTTGATCTGTTTGCATAATGTGTTGAATATGTCCAACGTTTGGTTACAGTTATCTTGTAACTTATCTCTTGTCGGACCGTTTATTGTGAATGCGACGGCGTCGGCAAATGCAACTATTTTCGTGTGCAAAGGCCAGGGGTGGTCGACGATTTTGTTAAGGGTGACGTTCCAGAGGTCCGCTCTCATACACGATCCCTGTGGGCATCCTCTTGTTTGCTTTCTGGTGACTATGGAGTTATTATAGTTGATAAAGCTTTTTCTGTTAGTAAGATAGTCTGAAGTGAGTTCGAAAAGAATTTTTGGGCAATCCATCTCTGTCTTCGAGATTCCCTAAAAACCCCTTTCCACACATAACAGCAAAATATTTCGGGAATAAAAAAATGCTAAAAGTTAAAAAATAATGAAAACTAAACTCAGTTTTGTTAAAGATTACATTATTTTGTTACTATAATTGATATTTTGTTGCTACTACAAATCACAGTGTAAAAGTAAATTTTTAGATTGGAGGAAGATTCTAAAGAACAGGAAATTGTCTGCTGATAATACCGGCATTTTCCTCTTTTTTTTTATCTAATTTGACGAAATGATACCAAATATCTCTCAAGTTCTTCTATTCCGTAGGGTCTACATTTTACTCTACAACCTTGAAAAAATACAGTAGATGGGAAAATTTATGTCTACAAATATATATTATAAAGAAGGTTAAAGAGAAATTCACAGCTCTTGATTAGACGTTAGTAAAATAAGTCAATAAATAAAAATATAATTTATTATTTTACATAAATATTACAGTAATATTGGATAAAAAAGTTAATACGTAATATGCATAGCTATACTATGATACCGTATTCAAAGAATCGAAATGAAACCCAAAGGAACAGCTCCGAGGAAGCGAAAAGAACAAATAATCAAGACTTTGCAAGAGTCATATCCACGGCTAGAGCACGAGCGATGAAACAGCAAATAATTACAACTGCGAAGGATACAGATCTGGGAATCCGAGGAACTAGTTACTTTAATCTACATACTACAATCCACGAACAGATCCTCGCACTGCCAAATGGGAAAAAAACTCCTTCCATTTACAAACGGAAGGGTGGTCAGTTTCACTGAGATGCGTCTGTTTATTTAATGTTTTGTTTTTTAAATACTAGTTGGAACAGAAGCAAACCAAAAGCATACATATATACATACATATCACACATAAAAAATAGATCAGAGACGTTTCCGGTAATCCATAAAGGAAAGATAGCTAATATTTACTTATATTAGGAGGAATCATATTTTTTGGCACGCTTCCCAACAACAGTTCTCGGTGAACTGTTAAAGAACCTGCTGTTCCATTTTCGCCGGAGCTCTGGTCATTCATTCAGTAAAGTCAATCGGTTCTTTGAACCTGTTCCGGAGCGGATCGATCATCTCTAATTGTGTAACAAGAGGGATTTTTGATGGCCTCCCATATGTTCACGCATTAGTCTGAAAAGCCGGCAATTTTGTATAGTTTATTATTTTTATAACGTCATTCAATACTAGCGTAAACTCAGAAGGCATTTTTCTCGAGACTAGGGGGCGTATCTATACATTTAGCTGACTTATCTTTAATTTTAGCAATGACCCCAATATTTTGAACCGTTTTGCCGTGGCACTATGAGTGCGTATATCTTCGCAGTTTTCACACTGCATTTCATTCGAAAAGCAGAATTCAGCCAAGAAAATTAAATATTTTACCTCCTAATATGCTGGTTAATAGTAGTCTGCAAAGAAGCTCCTCTTGATAGCTTAAGTGAGCAAAAGGAAAAAAATGCCATTAAAATTACTAACCAGGCGATGGCATTCAATTCATTCATTTGCAGCATGAATTTGACCCTGATGCGACTGAGATGTGTCTCTTTCACATAATTAGCCATATGGCTGATAAATCAAGGAACAGTGTTCTTTGAAAAACAGGAGTATCTTGAGTAGAATGGAGTAAAAAAAACTGTTACCTACTGTGCTAATACACTATGACGATATTCTCTGGTACGAATGCTAATTATGTGACCACTTATGATATTAATATGATAGGTATTTTAAAAATAAAATTAACATCTATGTTTAAGCGTGAGGGAAATATGGTTTTGCCATGTCTGCGTCTTTTGAAATGCCAAAACTGTGCCTTGATCTGCCTATAATTAATCAAGATAGTTTTCTCCGATTTTTTGTTTGTTTGTTACTCTCAGTTGCCTCTTAATTATCTCTTTATATTTGCCATTATTACTTCCTTGACCAAAATAAAGAAAGTATTGTAATCGCAAAAAATTTCGGGTGTTATAGTTCAATGAAAATATCCATTTTGACCGCTCTCAAATCCATTTCCTTCCCTCCGCTGTTTTTTTTCGTAACACCTATTCGTACGGACAGTGTAAAGGACCATTTTTTTTCCCAAAACATATTGTAAAATGGATTTAAAATGGATTCAGAAAGGATTTTTTTCATGACATATATCTCGCGTAATTCAAAAACGATTAGCCTTAGAACGCTGAAATTTTGTATATGGGACTGCTAAAACGTCTAATTGTGCACATCCCTTTTTCGTTGCAATTGGTCGCACCAAAGCTATATTTATTATTAGAAAAAAAAAAGTATAATTTAAAGTATAATTTATTATTCGAAAAGAGTTTTCATATGTCATCTCTAAGGAAAAGAAATTTAATTAAAGCTATCAATCACTAGAAAAAAAATTTAATAAATATTTTAAGTAGTATTTTAAGTCAGTTTTTAAACTATTTAATATATATATATATAATAATTTATTTACTAATGGATTATTGACTATATTATCTCTTTTGAGAAAGTTAGTAGAATTTTAGTTGAATGAAGTAACTTATGAGCATTTAAAAATGTAGCTTCGCTATGTTATTTGTTGGTAAATTGTGCCTATTTTGCTTTAAAAATGATTGAATTATGTTGTTCTTATGTTTAGATTAAGGATTTTTATGCCTTTAATTAGTCTGCACGCAATAATTATTATAGAATTATCAACTGTTTAAAAATTTAAGTAATTCTAGTCCTAACGATGCCGCCATTTGTTTATATTTGAAACTCTTAGTCGGATAGTGAATTAAGTCATTTAGTAAACAAACTTCAGTGTCTTTTTGCCCAATGTAACCAAAAGTTAACTTTTAGTTTTGTGCACCGACAATTTTGTTTTCCTGTCCGCTGGCCAAATTGCTTGTTTTTTCATACAACTTTAATTTTAGTTGTAAAATATTTTATAATTGGTTTTAACTGTATTTGCTGTTTTAGGTTTTTCTGTATTTTACAGTTTTTAATTCAGATGTTTTGAGTTTTTACGTATTTTTGCCTTCCCGCAAAGTGAGAACTGAATTAACTGAATATATCTCTAATGGAATTCGAAGAAATAAGTTTAAATGAAGTGCAGCAAAAAATATGTATATTTTAATATACATAGGGATCGTACAAGGGGATCATGTGGTGTCTACATCAGGTGCCTTTTATTGGGAACTTGCTGGCAAAGTCTTTATAGGCATACCAAAAAAATTGTGTTCTTTCGTATAGTACATATATTCCAAATTGTAAGCTCTTCATTTTTCTTTCTTTTATTATCCTTCTGTCAATAAAATTAAACTCCTTTTACTTTTGTGCCGCAAATACAGCATTTTTATATAGATAAAGCATTGGTAATACAATTACATACCTTTAAAAATTGCCGTAAACTAACAGTGGTAAACATAAATACATGAAATATATTTTATAGCAACTTTATAGTGTCAGCTGCCAAATCTTAAAAAACAAACAAACAAACAAAAAAAAAATGAAAGGTTTCAGATTTTAAATTATGTCCAAAGGGGCATTTTTTAACGTTTTGTGTGTTACCTTTATTTATTAAATATCATGTTCTTCGCACTTAAACCATAACATTCCGTTCAACAGCAATATCGCAAAATAATTTAAAAATGAGTATATCTTTAGAATTTCCGATACATAGTTCCGAGCGCTTTAGATAAAAAGTCCCCCTCCCGTAGAGTGTTGCCATTGCTCGCTTTCAAATCGTTTGAATTTGTTCATCAAAAATTCGTTAAAGTTTTACAAAATGTGAAATAGATAATAAAACAAATTCCAAATTCGGGCTTCCAGATCCGCAAACGTGCGTTATTCAAAATTGGGTGGCTCTAGGTACCGTTGTTTTATCCCATTTGGAGAAATATACATACATTTATGCAGATTCTTCATTATTTAATTTCATTAAATATAATACAGAGCTGCAATATTTTGTGGCAACAGTTTGAAAAGTGATTCAGATTTTAAATTTTACTACGCAAAAACGCAAAACGAAAACAATAGTCCTTCAGGGACAAAGCCCCTTTCGACTAAAAAAAAAAAAAAAAAAAAAAAAAGATTAACAGAAGACTAAGAAACCAACATAACGTTTATTTATATATTTATCTATGCAAACCGAAATTACTTTCTTGCCAACTCAAAAAAAATATCTTGTTGCTGTTACTTATACTACGCAGATGGGCTGTAATTAAAATACAGTTATGTTCAAAATCAAAAGAATAAATACGACTTTCAGATTTCTCAAAAAATAACGAAACAAAACTGGAAAGTAAGCAAACAAGAAGTAATGGCTTAACACTGGTGCCGAATGCGGAGTGATAATGAAAAAACTTCCCCTATATATGTATCCCTAGCGACCTATCCTCTGAAACAATCTAACCGAAATTTCAGATAATGTTATTTGAGGGTATGCGCTCGAGATTGTGATGATTTAAAACAATACAGCTCTCAATTTTATGGTTACAGTGAAACAATTTCAAAATTTGCGAATGGCAACACTTATTATTTCCTTAGTAAATTATCAGCGCATTGAAAAACCATAAATGGTGTTGGAACGATACTCGTATGACGAAAACTGCGGGCCTAAAACATTTGCAAAGAAGATCATTGTACAGGACAAACGACAACACGAGAGAGAAACGGGAAATAAACTCTTATTGAAATTACAAACTTTCAACGTGTACAACGTTTCAAGATACAGGCATCTAAACTTGTAATTTCGTGGCCACCGTGATCCCAGGCCCTCGCTCCGATGGATTTTTGATTCTGAAATCTAAGGTATACTCATAAAATCCGCTTGAAAAATGAAATACAACGTGAAGTTATACAGATTCCTCCTGCTATGTTATGTTCGTCATTGTTGTCAAGAATCTCTCGCACGCAGTGCTTTATCGTCTGCAAAAGTGCATACATTGAAAACTTGCAATTCCAATAAAAGTTCCCCCCCTTCTCCAAGTTCTCTCTTGTGTTGTCATTGGTCCTTTACAGTGCTCGTCTTTGCAAGCGTTTCAAGCCAGCAATTTCTGGCATACGTGTATCGTTCCAACAACACCACGGTCTCACGATTTGGCCATGGAAATGGACATTGGTTGTGGGTCAAAAGAAAAAAAAAATCTTGCATAAAAAGTGCTAGGGTATCGAAGGTATATGGCAGATGGCTATACAGAATGTGGGTAATAGAAATTAAGAAACATAGGAACGGATGTCCTAGAGAACTGCTCTCCATAATGCACAATCATAAATTCTTTTATCTATAATGACAGGAGAAGAATGTGGCTTCGCTATTTGTGACCCAGAAATGATATGAGCAGTGCCATCTTAAGATCATTATAGGTTCTTCTGCAAAATAGTCTGCTAGGACGGCTAAGACAATCACTCACAGAAATTAAAAGTAAATGGATTAGTATATGATCCCTATGCGCTCGTGGGGTGCCCAGGCAAGGACGGCGTTAGGACGGCTCTGGATATAAAAGAATATATCTTGGAAATATAATTAATCTCGACGACTCCCCCCCCGCCCAAGTCCAGAGCACTGGAATCTGCCATAAAAGTTTTGGGAATTATTTTTGTTGACGATTGCCAAATGATACCACAATTACATGTGTTTATTAAACTTGACAGAAAATGTTTGCTCAGTAAGGCTGATTTCCCAGTCCGCTATTCCAACCAATGCGGATTTCAACTTCTTTCTCGCCTACTGTTTTCATCAGACTTGGCCACGTGTGACTTTATTTTAAAAACTAAATTATATTTTATTTTAAAAACTAAAATAACATTTATGTGGTTCATGTTACAGTGACAATGACGATTTGAAGGATGTCGTTTATGAAAGATTTGAAGGCTTTGACAAAATATGTATGTATATACGTATATTGTTGAATTATAATTTCCGCCATTTAGCTACTCCTGATACATGCGTAGTTCGTCCTTATTGAGGCGTGCCGTGATGACGTTCTCTCTCTCTTCCGCTGTATGTAATAAGTATACGTATATGGTTTGCTTCGCTTTTCTGTGCAGTGTGTACGCTTTAATGTCCATCTAATTAAAATGTCGGTTAATGTTATACATAATCTGCCTGGGCCCATTTTTCTTCAATGGTTATTGGCTCAGGAACGTTTCAACTGTGCCTAAGTAGCATTTCCTTTAAAATAGACTTTTCGAGTTGCGAGCTTTGAACTTTTAAGCCTAACCCAGCGCATAAAAAACTTATCAGCGTTTCTATTAGGCCTTCTTTTTTTATCGTTCAATATTGTTTGGGCTGTGAATGACTGTATTACATTATGTCACATTTCACTACTATAGGAAAGCTCAGAAAAGATAATTCTGACAGCGGAAGCTGCAAACAGAAGATGTATTGATTAAAAATTAACCACTGGGTTTATATGACCGGTAAAAAACCGGATTAACCACTGGGTTTATATGACCGGTAAAAAACAGAAATTGCTGAAGGAACGGACGACGAAAAGAAATGGCTCTAAGCTAATCAATAATTCTTGCCATTAATCCTAGTGAACTGTGTCATATAAAGCATTAAGCGAGCTCTGAACATTTGAACAGTTTCTTCGAAATAGCTGATAAGCTAAAGAAATAGAAATTGACATAAATGACGATTTATTATCGATTCTTCGGCTCTACAGTGTTCCAGAAAACTTGGAAAATTTTAGATGCGCCATCGAATGAAATGAATTACTTAGTCCCGAATCTCTGAAAATCCAAAATGCTAGAAGAAAGAAATGGGAAAACGTCTCAAGAGTCACAAAATGCGTGCTATATTGAAAATGGAAGAAGGAGCCAATAACAAACGAAAAATACAAAATACAGTTTAAATTCAAACAAGGTTTTC
>KK114728.1:108695-128399 GCA_000611955.2 Stegodyphus mimosarum
AAAAAAAAAAAAATGAAATATTTTATGCTATTTTTACACGTCTCATATTTTATGCTATTTTTACATGTCTCTATTGTATATGTCCTTAATGCTTTAAAATATTCCTATAATCACAAATATAAATGAATAACATAATAAATATATACATATAATAATTTAATGCATATAATAAAATAATGTAATGATGTATATTATTGTACATAATAATTTAAGTAAATGTATCTAATATGCTTTATTTATTTTGCACTTTTAGTCTGAATATTATGATTTGGCTTTTCTGTCCTGAAATCTGCAAAATCCTAAAATCCATACAACCTCTGGTCCCAAGCATTGTGGATTTTTGAACTCCTACTGTACTTATAAAATCAAGCTAATAAATGCTGTTCAAAACAGTTTGGATAAAGTAACAAAGTAAAATGAACAAAAGAAACAAAGTAAAATGAACAACAGTAATGCTACTTCTTTATTTATTTCATAGCTTTTCTTTTACATAATTAAATCTTCCATCCAAAAGGAAACATGAAAACAAATGCTTTAGACCTCTACTGTTTCTGTCAGGGCCAAGCATAATTCTTTTTAGAAAACTGCAAAAAGAGATGATCCGTCTTCACATTTTGATCACTTTGTGTTAAAAAACACAAAGATTGTCGAGAACAATATCTAGCAACTCTGAATAACCTACTTCAAATTCTGACCTGAAGTACTGCCATCACATACAACAAACAACAATCAATCTTAATCACACTTCTGCTAGAGGTACAAAACATTCAATTGAAATTACAAAACATAAAGCAGAATTAGTGAACAAGAAAATAATACTAATTTCAGGGCTGATGCAGTATTCTCTACTTCAATACTCTATTTCTTTTAAAGCAAATGTTCATATGAAAATTAAATGCAAATTATATGTATCTGGTAAGAAAATGCTCTTAAAGTCAATTCAACAATGACTAAATGACTAAAATAAAATCATATAACAGTTAAAATTCCCCCCCCCCAAAATTAATTTTATGAAAATAAAGTTTGATTTAATCACAATGTCAACATATATATATTGAGTATAAATCAAACTTTTGATGAATATGTTAAAAACCCTCTTTCACACTCTTGAAAAAGAAATTCGAAATAATATTGTATACATATATTTTAAATATCTTATACGACATCTTCGTTTAATTATTGTTGCTATTTATCTCTGAAAAACTACTCAGATAAAATAGATTATCTTAAATCACGATCATTATGAATACAGAGTATAAACTCAAAATATAATAGAACTTCAAATAAAGGTTTTCATGCTTTTATCCCACAACATATATTGTTTAATCATTGAAATCATAACAGAGGGAGAGATCCTATTACTCAAAATTGGGGGAGGAATTTAAAAAATAATTAATTCTCTTTCCTCTCATTCCACAGCAAAAGAAAATTAAATAACATTATCTTAACTTTTAAGCTACATAGATGTCCCCTTTCCTCTAAAAGCCTGATGTTTTCAACAAGCTTATTTGCTTGCATATGAAATAAACATGCGTGAATAAATAAACAATTACGCTTTCATCTACAACTTTCTTTTTTTCTTCTTTTCATCTGCTTTTTTTAAAGGCTTAAAAAAATATTAATTTAAATTTTGCATATAAGCTATAACTGAAACTGCTCCATTACAAAACAACAAATTAGACATTTGTTTATATGTGTAAACTTCCCAAAGTAGAGTTTCAAAAATTAATATCACATTATAATATATATTAATTATGATTGTCATAAAGACAGTAATTGTTGCATTAAAATTTAACTATATTTAAAACTATGCGTTGGAATTGCACTGAACCCCAAGTTTACATAAAACCAATGATTTCAAAAAATCATTTGTATTTTATTTAATTAATTTACATTTATAAAAAGCATTACCATTAAAAAAATATAAAATATTAAATTTTGAGTTTTAATACTTTTCAAACACGTTTTCACTTAAGATACTTTTTTGTTAATTACTGGCAGATATATTTTTAGACTTTTACATTTAAAATTAGATTTCCTAATAACTCAGCCCTCCCCCAAAAAATTATAGTTTATTTGAGAATAATGTATTTATATGAGCATTTTCCTACTTGATAATGCATGACAAAAAATTTTTTAAAATATATCACGTCAATAAACATAAATGCTTCATATAACCCAATTACAATGGCATCATGACATACTACTATAAAGCAAGTGAATTGGACACAAAATTGCAAAATAAATTAATCAACGACAACTGAAAAAAAAAAGGAAACCTAACAATGTTCTCATTTTAAGGTAACTTCACTGGAAAGAACAGTTTATATGAAAGCAACAAAATCAAAAACTTCTTCCAAAATGTATTTTCCATATACCTGAAAAATCATTCTACTATTTTTCTTGATATGAAAATAGTTCAGTTAGACAATCAACAGCAGTTTTGCTTAAAAATTCTATTCAAAATGAAACTGATCCAAAATATTAACAAGTCTTTGGGTCTACAAACTACACAGAGGATAAAAGGGGACAGGAATTAAACAGCAATGACTGCAGCCAGCTACAGTTGCTAGGATTCAAAAAGAGTTCACTATGTGTCAGGACAAAAATGCTGACATCAAAATTTCAATAAAAACAGTTGTTCGGTTAAGCTTCTGGACAGAGTTCTGAGCTAGTTTCTTCAACCCTCATTGAGTTGATATTCCAACATGGCATCAAGTTGAGTTGATAAATTAGCCAACATGTTCTCTATGTCAACTATCACATCAGTGGCACCTGAAGAGCTGAAAGAACAAACAAGAACATTTATTAATCTGATTTTTCATAAAAAGAAATGATATACTGGTAATAATTTATATTACTGGGAATTAAAATTGTAATAATAACAGGAACAAAGTGCACAGCACGACTAAATTTCTTATTATAATATAAATATGAATTCATTACAATTTCATGTGTGTTTACAAATGGGAGGCCTTATGATCAGTAATGAAATGTTACTAGCCACCGACCACTGCTATATAGCGAGGCTACAGCAAAGGAATTTTGGCTGACATTTTTTGATATACTGCAATCTGGGCAGCTGTAATCTGTGGCCAGATTCCTCTTTTGTAGTTGCTGATGACTTTTATTGTGCTAATATGTGTGACATGATAAACAAAAAAAGTTCAGATCCGGTGAAGTGGAAAGAATATGTGCAAGTACTGGACAAAGTAGAACTACAATCTGTTGTTTTGTTAATCAAGTGTTGGATGCAGCAGCACATCTTCTGCTATCGAGACCCAGAGTGGAGATCTCCCTGGGGCCCCTTAATGGTATGACCACCATACAGAATGTCAACATGAATACATAATTAACATTCATTTAATTAAATAGTTAAAATAGTTTCAAAAACAAAATTTTTAAGATTAAAGAAAAACAACTTACATCTAGTAGACAGATATATTTAAAAAAGCTTCTTAATCTGCAGTTTTTAATAATTTAAAGAATTTTTTTCATCTCTTCTATCAATAAAAAAAGCTTAAACTATTTTTTGTGAGCTTCTGAAACATTTTTTATAGATTTATCAAAATTAATGTTTTCAGTTACTACATTTTCAATGAAAAGGATGGCAAAACCATTCAGTCTTACTTGGCTCATAGCTGATCCAAGATAGCTTTTAATCATTTTGATTTTGAAAAGCTTATCTTCCACGAAGCAACTGAAACATACACTGGTAAAAAAAGCCTGAAGTAAAAGTTAAAAGACTCTTTTTGAAAGTTTATTTTCAAAATAAATTTCAATATTTTTAATGCAGACCACTTTTTAGCTTCGTCTTTTTTTTATATATAGGTATCTATAGGTACATGTATTTAAAAAACTTAAGGTTTTTTGGGTTCCATACTCATTAGTTCTATAGTCACTGATGTATTTCTAAGGATATATGGTCTGGGATTTTATTTTTTTCATCATTTCAGTTAATCAAAATTAAGTTAAACAAACTTTAAATTCTAAAAAAAAACTGCATATTATTTTTCATTACTCTATTTTATCTAAAATAAATTTGATATATATATATAGTCGTGAATTAAACAACAACTAAACAAATCTGCATAAAAATTGAAGTACTTTGATAAACTTCACTATACCTTTTAGCAAACACATTAAGTTTGATTTTTAAAACAAAAAATAGAAACATATTATTGAAAAACTGTAAGGCTTAAATAAACAAACTAACAGTTAATGATATTTTAAGACACTTGAATAATATTTTGAAACTTTTTAGAAACAGACATTCGGATGATAAAATTTATTATACGAGGGTTGGAACTTTAATAGTGGCAACTATTTATTTACAAGGAATACAAAAGTGATTCATGTCACCATGTTTTACAGTCCTTCAATATAGTCGCCAGCATTGTATACAACCCGTTTCCAACGATGTGGAAGTCGCAGAATATCTGTAGCAGCGCCTGATTTGTTGATAGTTTGCATGGACCGGTCTACTGCCGCAAGAATCTTAGGAACAGTTTGGAAGCGAGTGCCACGAAGTGGTTCCTTCATCTTAGGAATTAAGTCATAGTCACAAGGGCTTAGATTTGGGGAGTATGGTGGATGGTAAAGCACTTCCCAGCCCCATCGCTTGAACAAATCAGTCACAGCTTGCGCTGCGTGCGGCCGAGCATTGTCATGCAAAATGAGAGGGGCGTTTTGCAGAATGTGTGGCCGGCAACAGCTTGCAGGTCTGACACTCGGACGACCTGGCCGCAGCATGTCTGCCACGTTTTGGCGTCCTTCATTGAATGCTTTCACCCATCTTGCTACGGTTCTGTAAAGCAATGCAGATTTCCCGCAAGCTTCTTGAAGCCCTTGATGACACTGTCGTGTTGTACGACCTCTGGCACATTCAATTTTTATCCAACATCGTTGTTCTTGTTTTGAAAACATCCTGACAACACTTACTTTAGACCGCGAGCTAATACAAGGATCCGTTCTTCGCGTCACTCCGCATGCGCATGACGTAGGCAGGACGAGTCTTTTTGCGGAGATGTAAAGTAGGTATCTAGTTCACGTGTGGTATACGCGATATTCTTTGGTTTTGTTGCGTAGCGTGTTTTCAGCTGTGTTGCCACTATTAAAGTTCCAACCCTCGTAAATAATAAGTGGTGGCTGAATAATTTATCAGAGAAAATTAATCAGCTATAAAAGCACATGTATTATTTAAGCATGCCCCTCCCCTCCCCAAAAAATGGGAAAAGAAGTATATAATTTTGCACTGCTTCAAATAATAATCTATAATTGTAACAACTATGCATTAGAAGAGAACATTATCTATAATATTTCCTTTCATAAAATTTGCTGTATAAAGTGAAATAATATTGCTAAGATATGTGTGCATGTTATGAATTTTCCATATATCTAGATAATTTTTTGTGAAATTATAAGTAAAAGTATAGTATCTGTGCAATGTTACATGAAATTCCTCAAGAAACAAAACTTCACTGAAAAAATAAGATTACAGGGGCAAGTCTATTTAACAATGAGGCAAGAGAGAAAATCATGAATAACAAATTCATAGCAGTGGAATGCAGTTTAGAGAAAAATTTTATTAGATAATAAGCCATAGAAATCCTCAAAAATATTCTATATAAAATGTTATTTGCTATAAAAATTAAAAATTCAATGGAAAGAAAGGTGTAAAACATTTACACATAAATTGCCTTAAAAAGCAAAAGAAAGTTTGAAGATATTATTTTGTCCAGTTGAGTTCAATGAAGGAAAGCATTAAAGAAAGAAATCAATAATAAACTGCACCTGCATAATGGTGAACATCTGGACATAAATATTTCTTATATGCTAACTATCATACTTCATAATGAAAAGCATCTGTCCAATGAGAAGCCATGTAAAAAATTCACTGAATGATAATGTACATTACATTCTCTCTAGACCATAAAATAAATACTTAGCATTTTATAAATTCTGTGGGTCTCTAAATCAAGTTTTCTTCAGTTCAAGTTGTTAGGTCTCTAACAAACAGGCTGATGAGCTTACACACTAACCTACCATAACATACTACTGTATAAACTGTTCTGTACTCAGCTGAAGCTAATAACAGTATTAGTCTAGCCAGTGACCATAACGCAACTAAGTTAAGGTGACCATCATGTACTAATAATCATGTAATTGAAAATATCAATTAAAAACTTCAGTCATTAATTTTCTTTTGCTTTCTTCCATAACGCATGATGGAATAGGTTCTAAACAACATGAATAACAGAACTGATATTTGACTATATGACTATCTGTCAGATTTAAAAAAAACTTTAAAGATCTTAATAATACTGATCTATTAAATGAAGTCTGAACAATGATATTAAATGATTATACACTTATTAAAATTCTCAAAGTTTCAAGTCAAATCCTTTCCTAATGAAGTTAACTTTGCACGACTAATGTCAGAACAGTCTATCACATGTTTTAACTAATTCAAGAACACACTTAACATAATGCACTCAAGTTTTCCGTATTCCATTCTTTTAAAGAATTTATTTTAGTTTGCTTTTCTAGTCTCAGTTCAATTGTAAATAACTGGGAAGGGCACCCTTAATAAATCCCATATTAAAATAATAAGTCAACACAGGTATTTGAATTCTCAGAATTCAAGCAAACATATTTGATTACCCATCTGGATAAAATTCTAGTGTGCCTTACCATTTTGAAACTAAACATAGAGAAGATGCAAAGTTAAATACACAGGATGTGGGATGATTCAGAGAACAAATGAATTTTTTATACACTAGTCACTTTTCATAAGCAAAATAAACAAATTACTCACTGTTCCATGGCACGACTTCCACTTTCCTTAACCGTTTTTTCTGTTCCACTACTCCTTCTACCAGCCATGCTTTGCACAGGAGCTGCAAATTAGTTCAGAATTTTAATTTTACCTCATATGCCACCAGCATGATTTTGCATTTATAAGTCACCATTATTAATACCTGACAAAATTTGGAAATTCCATCTGAATTTCTTAACCCTAACACCCCCTCAAAATTGCTCATTAAGTGTACAAATGACTAATATTAGAAAGTTTTGCATGCCATAGAGACACAAATTTCTTGGTAAGACTGTACTCAAAAGAAGCTATTAAAGAAACTAAAATTAGGCATTAACAATAACAACAATAAATAAATAAAAAAATCATTCACATGTATCACATACTGTGTAACAGCATTAAAAAAAATTAACTTGCCCCTCTCCAACTGAGAAGTGAAATTTAGAAATCATTTGATGCTATAATATGATGGCACACAAGGATTCTGTTTATTCATCAGAATTGTGATACCAATAACAGAAGCCATTATTTTTAATAGTTTCTAGTTAGGACAGGACTTGTTTAATGCATTGTTCTGTTAAACAAAGAACTGGTAATAAGTGCTTTTTGAAACTATGCCATTTCTAAGAAATTTACTGCACCTAATATGAAATCTATGCAGCTCATACATCTTTTAAAATTTATGAAGTTTAATACTGTAACAAAAATTATAAAAGCCATTCTGGATAGTGGTTAGTACAGCTAAGTGGAATAGTTAGTTCAATAGTAGTAGTATAGTTACTTAAGTGGAATAAGTTAGTCTAGCTAAGTGAATAGTATGATGGTTAATATGGCTAGCAGAACTAAGTGGTTAGTAGAACACACTGAAAACAAGGATGTGAGCTTGATTCTCAAGTAAAACTTCATTCTTTAACATGAAATTAATAAACAGCAAGAATTTAATAGCACACAGTAAGCAGAATATCTTATATAACTTTCTCACTGCTCTTTTCTTTCCACATGGTTAAAAAAATCTTTAGAAATGGCTTTATATAATTAGCAATGCATAATTTGGAAAAGTAATAAGATTCTGAATATGAATTTACAATGCATAAAATATGATTTTTATTTGATATATTGTAAATAATCTGTGTTACGTAATTTTCTTTTTAATGGGATAAGTAATAAAATTTGATGGCCCACTCCAAGACAGCTTCCTATCCCCCAGTTTTTTGCATTGTATGTGTCCCCCACCATCCTCACAGGTGCAATATTCAGTTTCCTACTGGGATGTACCCTAGCCAGCATTCAAAGTGATGAAATAGCTAAACGAACCACTTCCACAAATTCTTTCCAATATTAAATCTGACTGTTAGGAAAGATACAAGTTAAATTAATGCAATTAATATAGATAAGTGTTATAACTACAATGAAAGTTTTTATGAAAATTACCTCCCACATCCAAACACTTCTGAAAATGATGAATATTCTTGAGAACTTAAATGAAACCTGATAATTAACTGTTTCTCTGAGGAGACCACCTACATAGAAGTCCAAAACAACATGAAACTGTAGATGGTCTCCCTCAGACAGGATTGCTGCACTTAACATTTAGAAACAGTCTAGAAAATAAATTTTTATTAACTTATAAATGAATAATTAATTATTATTTTACTTAGAGTTCCAACTGAAATTCAACTTCCAATTTTTATGATTTCCTGTGACCAAACAGAAAAATTTGTCTGAATTATATATTTAGAATAAAATAATAAAAATTAGTAACAGTAACATCATAAATGTATATAACATATAATATAACATTACAAAATTTTATCTTGCTCATTGTTTCAAAACAAATGAAAGAAATACAAAAAAGAAACATGCATAAACCATTTACAAAATAAGTTGAATTTTTTTTAAATCAATTTTTGGTGAACAAACAGTTTTTTTTAAGACATTTATAATAGCCTATCATTAGTAACAGATATTATTCTCATGCTGCTCCAAAATAAAACTGTGGAACTAAAAATTACACTAAATTTAAAAAAAAATATGTAATTAACATAATTATTTATTATAACATAAAACCACACAATGCATTCTTTTCTAAAGAAAGGAATAACAACACTTACACTACTAACAAGAAAAGTATTTGAAAGGATGTTGTGTCCCTTTTAATTTCTCTCAATTGTTGGGAGAAACGTTTTGCCATTTTTCATTTTCCTACCTCTTTTAATATTTTTTACGTGAGTGTGTATAGGGGGGACACATTTTAAATTTTCTTCGTGCTTATAGAATTTTATGATGTTTCTTACCAGTTTATGATTGAACTACATGCACAATATATCAATACAGTAAGTCAAGTTTAAAGTTATTAACAAACTAATTCTGACAATAAACATGCCTTAAATATTTCTCGGAATCTGTCATTATAATTCAGAACATGAAGCCAAAATTAAACTTCGGTAATGCAGTAAACTTCGGTAAAAGTTCAGATTTCCCTTATGAAAATATTTAATCAGCCTTAATATCATCTCTTAATCTTACTTTTTAATATATCATAATCTTATTTATCTGAACTAGTTGAAGCAGAGATATTTTGGATAACATTTTATCATATAAAATATAATAACTACTTTTGGTAGTAAAATGTAGAAACAAAAAGTGATAATACTGTTATGCAAAATGTGTATTTTATTAATTCATGTGAATTCCACACTCATTGATTCAATGTTACTTTCTTCCATAATTTGGGTTAAGCAGAACTCCAGTTAACTGAAATTTGGTTATATAGGGTTTTAGTATTTGCCCAAAATTATGAAAGCCATCATACAAATAATATGCTTGCAAATAAAGTAGCACATACTAGATTTAAGTTTAATTAAGTTTGAGATTAAATATCTGAAATTCTAATTCATCAAATAATAAACATTATAAAACAACTCTATTCTTTTTTGGTGTCTTGCTATCATATGGTTGAATAAAGTTTAGAGACTTCATAGCATATACAACAAGTCTAATTTTCAAAGAAATAATCTGTTTTAAAGTAAATGTGGAAAGACTTTTATTCAACAAAAGATATTTAACATTCATATTTGGCTAGCAAATACTGCCTAAACTTTATGCTAATACAGAAATGTAAAATTTTATGAGACTTGCTTAACACTTTAAAAATCAAATAAAAAATGTATCTAATAATAGCAATTTGCATACAAAAATGGCAGATTTAAAAAAGAAATTGTACCTTGGCTTGATGGTAAGCTAGACTTCCTGAGAGTAGATGAAGGGGAAGCAGCAGGTGAACTCTCACTAGTTGCAGTTTTTATAGCTCGTTGCTTGATAGTCCCTACATTTTCATTAGCAAATGGTAAAGAATTAGATTCTGTACTGGAAGTTGAAATGTTAGAATCAGCAGAGTCTTTTCTTCTCTGTCGGAACTTAGAACGTGGGGATTCGCCAGGTAAATCTTTGGCACAAACATTATCCTCTTTGGATAATGAAGAAGAGTCTGTTAGGTCCATAACTGAAGACAGTGGGGAAGGTGGAGGAGGAAAGTCTTCAGTAAGTGCTGGAGATACAGATCTCTCAGAATCTGTAGGAGGTGGGGGAAGTTCTGTGCTACCCATCACAAAACGTGATGCCAAACCTTTGACACAAGTAGCAAATGCTTCATCCTTCATTGCTTCAATACTGCGTTCATTTTTGATTGAATTTGTTCTTTTTGGAGGCGGTGGAGGATTACGCTTCCCCCTTAATGTTCCATAAAGTTGGGAAGAGTTCATATTGGACCAAGTATGTTGAGGAGACCAACTGTCAATTACTTGATTAGCTATTTTAAGACTCTTCGGATCATCATCAATGTCATAATTTATTTCAGGATCTGACTGTCTACTTTTTGCTGTGATTTTAGCAACAGGTCTTGGTTTAACCATTCCCTTTGGTCTGTTCAGTGTGGCTGTGCCACCAGATTCATAAGAAGAATAATGATCATGAACACTAAGCTCACTATCTGTGTCATATCCATTATGCCTCCAAGCACTAACAGTGTCATACCAGCAATCAGAGTTTGCATAATATGGTGGATTCATCACAGTAGAAACAGAGTCATCCATGTCCAAGCTCTCAAGAGACCGGCCTCGGCTAGTTGACCGAACCTGTGCAATTACACATCCATCAGAATCAAGATTAATGTGTAACATGTTACAACATTTTAAACACAAAGATATGAAGGATATCGTAGTTTAAAAATCTACTTAACTATTTAAACTTTTACACATTCATGAAATATAAATTTTCAACAGGAAAAAAAATATTGTTTATCATCAAGCGTTAAACGTTGAAAATTTAAACTTTAAAAGACAAACAGATTAAATAAATATTTAATAGTGCTCAACGAATGAAAAGTATTGAAAAAATAATTAGTTTAAGCTCATGGTACTCCTATAGCAAGAGAACTTCTAGATCTTTTATGCAACTTCTAACACAAATAAAGCAATAAAAACAGCTGACGTATGAGCAAAAATATATTACTATGACATGAATTTCTTCTCTAGTTGACTTAAGAAAATTGAATACAAATTCCATTTGTATTAAAAACCTGGAATAATGTATCTTTACCTCTGTTTCCTAACGTAAAAGATGTTATACAAAGAAAGATGGACAAGAGGAAAAAAGAGGGCAGGAAAGTAAGCATGTATAAAAAACTGATATAATGACAAACAAATTTTTTCTCAATAAAATATTTTTTAAATGTAGTCAAGGATGATTCTATTGTACATTTTTTTTTCATAATGCATGAGATTGAAACTTAATTTAACTGATTACTGTGGATTACTATCAAACTTAATTAACTAATTATTGTTGTTCGTAGACAAAATCTTTCTTATTTTAAACTCATAAAAAAGTACCTTAACTGAGTACATGATAAAAAAATATATTGATAACAAATAAATTATAAAGTAAAATTTCAATAAATATTTAAATTTTTCTACAAAGCAATTATGAATGAAATCCTTTGAGAACGAAGATATATATCTTTTGATTGATGTGAAGAATAGTAATAGTGTAAAAATGTCTTTAATCTCACAGAAGTTTCTATAAAAAAATCTATAAATTCTCAGTACACTTTCTTGATTGTAAATTTTTCTTTTCCTCCCTTCCTCCATCTTTTTTTAATGACTTATATATGTTCTACAGCTAATTCTTTAAGTCAAATATGAAAATATATTTCAGAGGAGGTTTGATTATGTTTAAATTACATGAATAAAACATTTAAATTACTGCTCTCTCAAAATGTTCAAACAGAACATAATTTTTTAAACAGAAAATAAAATAAAATTGGGTCCTTAAAAGGTGGTAAGGGAAAAGAAGGAGAAAGATTTCAACGTTAAACAAAATTTTATGTAAGACAGATCTCATAGAAATATATAAAATTGAAAATGCTACAACTTTGAATAAAAATTAAGTTGACATTGGGCTACATTAATCTAGTGATCAGAAGTGAATATTTTAATTCATATCAAAAACTAAAGCATTAAAAAAGACAAAATATATTCTAAATTTTAAATCTAGAAAACCTGAAAGTAAATGCTTTGAGGGCTAAGAAAATCTAAAAATGATTTTGAAATCTAAAAATTTCAAAGGTTCTAAATGATTTTGACTAAGAAAATCACAATATTCAGACAAATCACAATATTCTCAACATTTACATGACTTGATTCATCATCCCACTGGCACAACAATGTGACAGAACATTTTCTCGTTCACTCCTGGTGAGTCATACATTCCTGTCAAGAGTTTTGGAACATTTTAGAAACTAATATTCCTAAGACTGTTATATATCCACATGATTTGAGACATATGTAGGTTTGACTTTCTACATGTATCTTCTACTCAAAATGAGTCGAAGATTACTCACACAGATTTGGATTTTGATTATAAAAACATAACATGAAAGGCACGTTCTGGACTGCTGACAGCTCTTTAAATGCAAACGTGGAATTTTTTAATGAATGTTATGGGATATTACGTGCTATGGTATTTATTGATAAATATTACGGGAGATAATAATTATTGTTATTATTTATTGCTAGAGCATTTGGTGTGTGGGTTTGCAGCCTAATTTCTAATAGAGTCAAATTCCAATAATAGTTTAATTTCTAACACATTGGTGACAAAATCATAATACCTTCTGTATGTGAAATGTTTCTATTTTGAGCATTACAAAGCTTCAAAAATCTTTAACAAATTACGTGAATCTAAATCAGATTATACCTGTAATTTTACTGTTTATACAGTAAAAGAAGCAGAATTAAAAAGAACTTCAGGATTATATAGGGAAATAGCTGCTAAATCGCTACTTGAGGAGCATTTTAGTCAAGAATATATACATAGATAGCTTTTTCATGTCTGTATCAGTGATGGATTAACCCTTTAGACTTGGAGCATATAATTGTGAGATTGTAATGAAGAGAAGGAAAGGAATGTTTCAAATTTTTCTCCCACCCAAAAGGAAAATTGGAGAGATGTTAGTTTTGCAGAAAGAAAACCTAAATTTAATTAGTTTTAGAGACAGATGGGAGTACTATGCTTAAATGAAAGTTTTAAGAAAATACAATAGCAATGCTCTGTTTGTTTATACTAATGCAAAAACCTTCCTACAAGGCAAATGATATATTCCGAATGCAAGGATTGTAACTGTGTAGATCCCTGTTTTGAAATTTGTCACACTAAAAATGAGTTTTTAGTAAAATGCTTATCATCAATTATATAATGTCAGAAGTCACTAACAGGGGAATGCATAAGAAGCATTGATGAAGCATTCTTTCATTATTGCTGCATCAGTAAATGGTTTCATATGTTTGCCTAGTATGTATCAAATGTTGCATTACGATTTTGTCACCAATGTCAGAGATTTTGTTGCTATTACTAATATTTCTTAAAGCTATGAAGATTTTCACTTATTATTGCATCAAGGTATGCAAAAGATATCCACAACTAAAAGCCACTTAAATATTTTGGGAAAAGTGAAACAGATTGAGTGGGAAAAAATTTGGAAGAACATGAGAAAAAAATTCAACATGAACTCCATTAGAGGAGCCTTGAAAATTCAGAAAACCCTATCTTTCCAACTTCTGATTTCAGATATATTGATATATTACTATGTATTACATATCTGAAATTATTGTATTAAACAAATTATGCTTAAAATATAGAGCATAGTTTGAATCCCATTTAAGATATAAAGCTAATTTTACAGATACCCACTATCTTACTAAAACCTAAAAAGCATAAAGTTTGATCAACAGCAAATTAAATAACGCCTCATACTACTCAATGATATTAACAACTGGTAAGCTATATTACAAAACAGACTGAAGCATAAGACACATTTAATGATAGGAGTGATGTTTTCTTCAATTCTGTGAATGTATGTGTGAACATTCTTCAAAGACAATTCTGTGAATGTATGTGTGAACATTCTTCAAAGACAATTCTGTGCATGTATGTGTGAACATGCTTCAAAGACAATTCTGTGAATGTATGTGTGAACACATTACTGAATTTTAAAACTTTATAATTCAGCAAATACCTGAATAGTGACTACATTTGGCTGATATAGGTTGCTATGGTGGGACGGAGAATTGCAGTCGCGACTGCTGATATAATGCTGAAATAGATCATCCTTGGGTGGAGACTGTTGGAATGTTTTAAATTCTAAGCTGCCATCATTTGAAGATGGAGACATTCTAGAACGTGTAGTTGTGATGGCTATTTCTTGACTATGATACGAATAAGGAGGCACATTACCTGCAAAAATAAATATAACATTTTATTTAGAAGACACACATTTCATAACAAATACAACATATATGATCACATCTTTTAATCTTCTAAGCGGCATAGCTTTTGGGACCTTTCATGAGCTATATTTAAATAATATTTATAATCTAGATTTGTATAATTACTCATTTTACTCTTTGCTTTTATAATTTTCCATTCATTAGGATAACATTTATATCATAGAAGAATAAAAGAAAACAAAATATTTTAGATAATAAATTAATTTATAATAAGTGGCAGAAAATTTCACGACTGGATAAAAATGGTAATGCTGTTCAGATAGTTGCTTAACAAAATAACAACATAATGAAATAACTATGAAACTTATTACAGCCATATATTTTTAAAGTCTCAAAATAACATGCAGAGATGTTTTCATAAGAAAAAAGACAAAATCAAAGCATACAAAATGTGCATGTCTTGATTAACTGATTTAAACATAAAAGTTTGATTTCATTTCATTCATAAAATATAATATATATTTACTAAAATTTAATATTTATAAAATAAACAATATATTTACTAAAATTTAAAATTGACTGATTTAAACCTAGTTGAACACAGAATACAAATTAGTATAAAAAATTAAAATGTAACATACATAAATTTTTCATTCAGTATTAGGAATGTACATCTGTACTTCATTAGCCCAAACAATAACACCATATATGTATATTCTTTCAAGTTTGTCAATAAACATACCCAAGGATATTGTAGAATTAATTGTACCATTTCAATATAAATTTAGATACATAGGAATATTACATAAAAAGAACAGTTCTGAACTCCTGCATGCATAAATAAATGCTAAAGTAAGATTTTTAACATCTAAGTTTTAAATAATGATTTTCATGAATGAAATGAAAATAATGATTTTCATGATTTAATGATTTTCATAAAGAAATGAGAGTATATCACAAGATTACATTTCTCATTTTTTTTAAAATAACTATTGTACCTTTTTCTAAAATCACACTGTGTATAGCAAAATTGAAATTGCTGGCAAGTTTATTCAATATGCAAAGATAAACAACTGAAACTATATAAAACTCAACATTCATCAATCCTACTAATGTAGCATACTCTGAAAACAGCACCCCATTTTATTCAATTTAATAATCCATCTAAGTTAATACAATCACTATTTTTATAAGACAGTTCACTCTGTTTACTTAATCACTCTCCCTCAAAGTATAGCATTTCCTAAAGCCCTTCCACTCTCATTTCTCTATTCTCATTTCAAATACAATACTCTCATTCATTTCTAGCTTTACTACATTTCAAATACCTCTGTAACATTTCAGACAGTTCTCCATGAACATGTATTTAATCTTACACTTAAAATTTTACAAAATTATTACATATGTCCAAGGAAAAAATTTTACAGTCTTAAAAATACAAAGCAAAACAGGCCAGTTGCATTGAATAAAATATTAGCAAATCAGAATGTTAACTTCCATGACACATTCACTAATAATAAAATTTAAATGAAACATTATCTCCAGATCAGCAAAAATAAACTTTCAGCAAAAACAAGCATTTCAGTACAAAAATGCTCCTCTCCTGCATATTATTACAATGGAATACATTTTGTTTCCATATTTATTATGTGATATCAGAAGCTTTACTAAGCATTTTACAAGGAAATATTTCACAAACAATTTAGAGTATAAAATGAAAATTGTTCACTGGATTACCTTCTCTTTTACCACAACACATTAGAAAAACAAGTAACTATGCTCTTGATATGGATGGATTCAAACAAATAATGCAACTATAACTAAATGACTAAGGTCATTAACCTCCTAAATGACTATCCTATGATTTTCACAGGCAACATGAAAGTGATAAAATTTGCTCATTCCGTTATTTTTGGAGGCATGCAATTTTCTTAGCACATCTTGCTTTTCTAATGATTGATATGACATTTTTGGTAATATTGACATGACTTTCAGTCATGTTTTGGTCAACAGATGGCAATATTATCGCCAACATTTTCATATTAGTGTAGAGTTCATTAACTGATTTTGCAAGTGCTTCCATTGTTATCATTTTTGTTTTTTATATTCAGAATATGGATCACAGGAAACATTCATCGAGTGATAGAACATGATGATATTTCTGATACTGAAAATATTTTGAAGACAGTAATAGCAAAACAGATTGTTATTTCTTGGACCCATAGTGATGAATCTAAAAATGATTCAATAACCACCCAAAATATTAAGATCTCCACAATATCTGTGGAATGCCTATATACTTCACAATAAAGAAACACCCATTTCAAAAATTAAAAGCGTCTGAAACTTTGTATGCAAATGATTGAGCAATGTATCCAAAAGTATTCAGATGGAGACACATGCGGTACACCAGGAAAATCTAGTTCTACACTTTGAAATTGAGAGCTCATCATTTTGCAAGCCACATGCCTCCAAATATCATTTAAAAAAGTAAATAAACAAATAAATAAACCTGCGATTGGCAAAATAATTCTTCAACGAATGTGAAGTAGGACTATGACTGGAACCTTGTTTTGAAATTTACTGCACTAAATTTAACCTCTAGTGTAATTTGTACAAATGTTGAATATTTCTGTTACTATACATTTGTATTCTAAGTAAATCATAATTTAATAAAGATTTATTTTCAAAATGTTTGTCTTTACATGATTACTCTTAAAATTGATTTTTTTATGAAAGCCTGCTCTTATGCATGAAATCTACATTAAAAAATATTCATCACAAAAATGGGCTACATATTTTAACTGTCAAATATACATACATTTAAAATATGCAATAAAAATATGGGAGTTTTGAAGCAATTCTGATAATAATATGGAGCCAGTCACAAGGTTACTCTTTACAGAACAAAGAACTCATTAAATGGCTAAAGTTGTCAACAGTACAGAATGTGTTGATAAAAAATTCATTTATCACTATATGCAAATACAAACGCTAAGGAAAGACCTCTAACTGTTCGATGATGAAATATCACTGTCTTTCTTATTTGTAAAGGAATAATCTTTAGTAACTGCGCAATTATATAAATTAAGCAATAGCACCATTTAGTTATAAAAGATACCCTGAAATATGAAAATCTTAACCAGAAAACAAGTTAAATCACTGTACTTCTAAAATGCTGTACCGGGATTTTAGTATTATTGTAGCAAAGGCATATAATGAAAAAGAAAATTTTAACCAAATTTGAAGTTCATCAGAGGAAGTAGGTAAGGACATCATTAATTATGGCTCAACAATCGCTATACCATTTTGCGGTATGGGTTATTAGACCAATTCAATGCTTAATGGAGAATTTAAACTTTCCAAGTTGGAGGTCTAAATGAGTACTGCTAATTCAAGTAGAAAATTTGTAAGACTTTGGTATATGACTTGAATGTGCAAACAGTGATAATCCATGCATGAATTTAGAAACACATAACCTGATCAGACAATTTCACTTTCAGTTCAATCAAATAAATGGTCTATTGGATGAGAGTCCAATACAGTAACCAATAGTAAAACTGCATGATAACAGCAATAAAGTAACATCAAGTAAGCATGATAATAAATGTTTCAAGTTCAGCGATTATGTGGTGTTTCCTTCAGCTGGTGCAGTTCACAATTGATATACGAACTTCACAATTGATATACAAAAAGACTTCTTTTAATAGGTTGGGTTCAGGGAAGGTACCGCAGCTGATCAGCAGAATTTAAGAGCACCAAAATTTTTTGAATTTTAGAAAAGCATCATGCAGCAAAAATTAAGGATGGCAGAATTTCTACGATGTAAGGAAGGCTCTGGGTAGTAGAATTTAGGGATGGCAAAATTTTTAGAATTCAGGAAGGCAGTAGGGAGCAAGATTTTGGATCTGGAGAGATTGCACCACATAGCAAAATGCCTAGCATCGGTCCTGGTGGGTTCTATTTAGGATCACTTTCATCTTGCATTAAAAAAAGAAAAAATCTAATGAAATAGCACACCTCTAGACAGATCCTTATATTAGTCAAAAAACTATTAATGAATTTTTCAAACAGCTTAAATTGTCCTCCTAGTTAATCAAACATCAATCTCATGAATGAGATGCATCTGAAAACAATTCTTTTTCAATCTGCTAATACACCAGTAGAGAGCTAAAAAGAACGATGGACAGCCATTCGATAGCCAAAATCATATTTTTCTGGAATTCAAAACATTTTGTAGAAACAATGATGTAGTTACCCATCAAAATGGCAGATTAATAAATAGGTGCCACTATTAAAAATGTCCATAATATTCTTAAAAATAAAACAACACAAAGGCACGATAACAGTAAACCAGGAAATTTATAGAAACTTACTTAAAGTAGTTGGCCGTGAAAGTGTATTTAAACAGCTACCAGTTATTTCATTTGATTCTGGTATATGGCTGGAACGTTTAATGCCATTGGAAATATCTTTTACTCTCTTGATTGCTAAAGTAATTTTCTTCTGGTGACCTAAAGCAGAAATAATAATAATAAAAAGAGAATATTAAGTTTTGTATAAAATTAGTAGTTAAATAAGGTGAATGATTTCATATTAAATAAAAACAGAAGATTAGATGTTTTCATTGAGCATAGACTCTCATCCTTGTTATATATTAGGAAAACCACAAAAATTGCAAGATGTGAGTTTGTAGATTGGGTCAAACTACCAATGTTCAGAGACTTTACTCCTCATCCATTTTAGGATGGAAATATTAATGGAAATCAATTCATTTTTGGATTATGCTTTGATAAAAACTCAAATTTAAAATAATACCTTGAAAATGTAAATGCAGTGTTTTCAGAAAGAATATATAATTAAACTAACAAACACTGCTCAGTTTCAGAGCCCTTATGAAAAGAATGTTTTAAAATAAAAACTTAAATACAAAAGTTTTGTACAAATGAAAACTCAAGTTTTCCGATGGAATGTGAAATAAAATTTCTTTAGAAAAAATAATTTATCCTGTAAAATAAAACATCAGGCATTTAAGGAATAATTATGCCAAAGCAAATAATAAGAAAGAAAGAAAATAATAATAATAATAATAATAATAAATTTAAC
>KK114728.1:129468-149929 GCA_000611955.2 Stegodyphus mimosarum
TTCATTCATGTTAATTCATTTACTTGTTTTTTGACTTTTTGTGTTTGGCATTCAAATTACTACAAAGATAAAAGATGCTAACTATAAAAGGAACCTAAATTAATTATATCAGGAATAAAAAGTTCAAAATCAGGATTCAGACTTAAATGTACTTTCAAACATAGAAGAAATAATCTATTAATTATCTATAAGGAATGTCTATAAGGAATATCTGTACAGGAAATAAGGAATATCTAATATCCTTATTTGTTACCTATATAAGGAATATCTGTATCAGAGTATCTATAAGGAATGTCTGAATTACTTTAAGTTGGTGATAACTTATATTCAAATAATGATGTTTGCAACTATTATACAAATAATAATTATTGTATCCATTAGTAACATGTATACAGACAAAATACCTATCAATAGATATGTTTTAGTTTCACACAGTTATCAGTGTGACTTATTTTGTTTTAGCTACTTAAATAATGTAACAAAAAATAATTAATATAAAAATGATTTCAATTTGATAAAAACTTCTTTTATATACTAAATAAACATATAAATAAATATTTATCCATTTAAAAATGATCAAAATTAATGTAAAATTTTAGGATCTATTAATTGATGATGTGCTTATGAAAATCAATAAATGTATTCTGTTTTAACAGGAAAACATCTTTGGTAATGACACAGTTAAATATTCATTGATCAAACACTAATTATCAAATATCAGTGTAACTGGTAATACAGTTAACCCTTAACTAATCAGATAACATCTCCAAGATTGTTAATGTATCAGTAATGAAGAATAAATGTTTAAGTTTTACTTATGGTCAGTTTTTAACAAATTTTATACAAAATTCTTTTCAGAATTTTTTAAAAATAGCAGTTGCACAGATGGCTGCTACCTTTTGTTCATATAGTTAGTTCATTAAGGCTTAAAACTGGCAAAATTAAACATGGTTTGAAATAACAATAAAAAATAAATAAATAAAAATAAATCATAAAAATCTATAAAAATAAAATTATATAATTAAATAATAAAAAATCAGGAAAAAGATTAGGTTATTTATTTATTTTTTAATTTCTGATCATCTTTAAAATAACACTTACATCATAATTTATTCTATTTATAAAGATGCATATATTCTATGAAAATATGTGCATACTGCATTAATATTTAATATATTAAAAATATAAAACAAACCTAATTTTTGGATCCCTATTTCTTCTAGATCTTCCCAAGTTAATTCTGTTACTTTATCAATCGTATCATAACCTTGTTCACATAAAGTTTCATAATATTCTTCAAGTCTCAGCAAATGAAGCCATTCCAGCAAGGAATTCTAACAGAAATTATATTTTGTTCAAATATGGTATCAAACTATAAAAAATATTTGATAACTTCATAATTCTTAAATACTCAAGTATCCTTACCGGTTTGTAATCTGGAATACCATCAGAAATATTCAACCTAGCAATTTCTGCTTTTAATTTCCGTCTGTGATTAGGTTTCGTTATGCCGATTGCAGTCAAATCCTTCAAAAAGGTCAAAAGTATAAATAACTAATATACCAAAATGTAAAAACTCAAATACTTAATGTACCATAAAAATTAATAAATATAAGATAAAATTTACATTTTCAGTTTTAAGAGTACATTATGTAGTACCATCTACATAGAATAACTCAGAAATATGTATATTATGAATTTACATAACTTAATGTATGCAAAGCAAATGCCACAAAAAAAATATACGGCACGAATTTACCAGACTCTTATTTTCTAAACTGATCATTAAAATATTTATAAACTTGAAAGATGAGAGGGAAAATATTTCAAACAAAGTAAGCAAGGAACTGAGTGATTTCCGAAGCTTTCAGGGGAAGAAATTTCCGCCAGTAAATAGTTCTGCCCGCAGAACTTCGGTCATTACTTCCGATCCTCGTCAACACTCCACCCTATGGGAGGCGCACAGTGATATATCGGATCGAAGAAAAGCCCTAATTTATGCGCGTATTCTTCCTCCTCTCCCAACTAAATCGCCATTAGTGCCATGGTATTCCTTTTCCTCTATTAAAGAATGCATCCCAACAACGCCATTCCAACTGTCGTTTGGAGAGAGGTTGACAGATATGAGTCCGTTGCGCCTAGTGATATGGGCGTGCTAAGAACAAATAACGGTAATAACTATTTTTTAAACTACATTCCAAGCTTCAAATGGATAAGTTGTTGCTTCAAATAAAAAGTCTCTTCGCTTCTAACTCCCGTTATATCATTCCTAAATATTGCAAGTACTAAAAATACTCAACGGCATAATGGATTGTGGAGTTAATTACCGATTACATAAAATCAAAATTAAAAAACATAAACGTCTAAATATATATTTGACAGCAAAAAGAAACAAACAAAAAATCTAGGATTTCTAGGATTATTTCAAAATCATTGAACTCGCTTTTAGGTACGCGAGTAGTTTCGTAATAACATGTTTATTGTAGACTGCCTTCATACAAGTATGATGATAATAAGCATGTTAAAAGCAAATACCAAAACTCCACCAATGAAACAACACAGAAGAAAATAGAAACCAAGCTCTACCATAATTTAATAGTGATTGTTTTACGAACAAATTTGATGATAAACATGAAACAAGGATCAAGGCTACAGAATCAAGAGCTTCGCTATTATTTGCAATCCAGCGCTGAAAAACTTACATAATAATTGTGTCAAACTAAAAAGTATGTTTGCAACATAAACCTTAAGGGAAATAGTTTGAATCGATTTTGAGACTTTTGACTAGAATTAAAGGAAAGATATTTCGACTACAATATTGCTGTTTCAAATATTACAAATGCTAGTTGCAAAAAGCAAAATTATTTGGAACAAGAATATATCTAATTAAGGACAAATAGCAATAACTATACATGTTTTAAAGCTACACACAACGAAATGATGAAACTTTTTTGTTTTAATCTTGAGACCAATAAAAGTCGTCACCAAGATATTACCATAACAAATGAATCTTAGAGAATTAATATTTTAATTCTGGATAGATGAAGCTTACTTTCAGCTTCTTAATCACCAACAATAGCTTGAGATATGCATCAACAGTTATTCATATTTGCATAAGAAAACATAAGAGTTGGACAGTTATTGCAATCTTTTTTCCAGTTCCTAGCAGTTAGGACTGACGCAAACATAAATAAAACTTTAAAAAAAAATTCCATACGAAAAGCAAAGAGAAAGAGAGATAAAGAGTTTCAGTTGCTATTTTTTCATCTGCCACAACCCAAAGCATAATTCTCTCAATCTTATGAAACCTTGAAACATCTCAGGAATAATCTAGTCTGTACAAGGCGAATTCAATTATACAATGCGTCTCAAATTCGTTACATAATTTAATAAAAAATAACTTTGCTAAAAGTCTCTTTGGGTTCTTCACACGAACATGAAAATTAGCATTTATCTTAATTTACTTTTTAGGAACTCGGAAGATTCATTTACTTTTTACATATTTGATAGTTCCTCTTAAAAGACTATGCATTTTAGCATCTTTTCCTTCAGTCCTCTGCATCAGCTTTCCTTGAAGTCTGAAAACTAACAAGTTTAAAAAGTATGGACACTATGCAAGTATCCGTATACGCTTCATGTGCATTAAAAGAGAGGGAGATATTTATATCACGCACATAGTTTCAGTGCTACATTTTTAATCGTTTAATGATTATTTACTAACATACGAAGTTTTATAACATTTTACTTATTTCAATATATTACAATGAAGTATTTGTTTTACATCTGTAGGTACGTTTTAATAATAATATTTGGGTTTATTCAAGACAGCCTAATACTTCTTCTATCTACAGAATCTTTACGAAAGTATTTTTCCATACTTTTCCAACTACCAATAGATAAGCAATGAAATCACTGCTTTTTCATTCTAAAAAAATATATATATATATATAAAGAAGTCCTTTTGCAAAGAAAGATTCATTAACGAAAACGCAAAATTTATTGCGCAGAATATTTAAATAAGATGGAATCGAAGTGCCAAGTTACGTAATAGGAGATAAAACTTCGAAGAAGATGCAATCCCCGTTTGAAAGACAGGAAAGCAGCTAGCCTCTGATGCCATGGGTCTTCGTGTCTCCATGGCAACTTACAGGCGCTCCCCAGCGTCCGGGAGGCGCCCCATTTCATTATGGGAATACTCTATTCAAGCTAGTATATTAAATAAAATGCCCACACATAAATGCTGCTGCACAAAGAAAAACAAAATGGAGCTGGGAAACTGGTTTCCCAGTATACCGGCAATGCAAAATTCATTTCGTAAGTGCTGTTCACAGCAATTTGTACATCATTTTTAATAAGCTGCCTTAAAAAATGTCGGTAAAATGAATGCAGAATATTTAAGAGGTCCATGTGGAACTGTCGGATTCCGGATTGAACTGCGTTATTATTATGATCTCATGAAACTCAGAGACACGTCTGATGAGGCGATCACAGGCTTATCGGCACATACGGAAGTTCCGAGCATCTGACGCTCATTTATCATCTTTATTCTACCAGAACCATGTAACTCAACATATCGTATCAAATGCGATGGCCATCTCCGAGTTCTATGGCAAGTCCATCAATTAGCCTCTTCTCTAGCTTCTCATATGATATAGAATTAATATTTCACTTCCATCAGAGGCCAGTTGCATTCACTTTGTACTCAAAAAATGATTTCAAAGCATTTTCAGTAAACAGTTTCTTCAAATGCATTATAGAGAAACATAATAAGGGGAATTGCAAGGTAATAAATGCTTTGCTAAATACACTGGTGGAAAACTACAAATTAAATGAATTTGCATATTTTATCGAATTGCATGAAAAGAACTGAACTGAAGGAAAAACCACTGTTTCTAGATAAAAATGCAAATCTTGTATGACAAATACGTAAGCGTACACGTGTGTGTAGGTGGAACCAGCAGAAAAACAGGCTTTCTAAGCGCGTGGAGGGTAACACGAATTGCGTTCGCTAGCACCAGCTCGGCGAATTTCTTGGTGTTATCTTGCAGCAATCGGTTAAATTCACATCGGAACAGTAAAAATGAGTAACCACTAAAGTTTAGACGATGGAATGAGGTGGCGAATTGTGGGGAGGCTAGAGGCAGGCCAATCGCAAATCCAGATATGCAGAGAGTTTAATTTAACGTCCAGCTTCGTGTGTAACCTACGGAAACAGTTCCAGGATACTGGATCCATCTAGAGGAAGCCTGGGCAAGGTCGTCTAAGAGCCACGACGGCCAGAGAAGATTGCTATTTGTCCATTTTAGCGAGGCGTAACAGAGCGGCTACAGCTTCTCAGCTCTCTCGGGACCTGTATGCAGCCACAGGAATCCGTGTAACAAGGGTGACTGTTTCCAAAAGATTGAATGATAGAGGGTTGTTTTGCGTCCCGCTCTCGTCTACGCACAGGAGAGTCCAATTAGCATGGTGCAGGCAGCATAGTGATTGGAGTACGGAGCAATGGATGACTATTCTGTTTACTGACGAGTCCCGTTTTAGCATAAACACCAATTCTCGCCGTACTTTTATATGGAGAGAGCCAGGGACCCGCTACCTACCCTCCAATGTCCGCGAAATCAACAATTATGGTGGTGGCGGTGTAATGGTCTGGGCAGGCATAATGTTGGATGGCCGTACACCTCTCCACGTCTTTGACAGAGGCTCTGTGACTGGTGTGAGGTATAGGGATGAGGTCTTGGAGCCCTATGTTCGCCTTTTCCGGGGTGCAGTGGGCCCCGAGTTACAGAACGATAACGCTAGGCCACATAGAGCTCTTCTGGTTGACGAATTTCTCGAGAGTGAGGATATTCGGCGGATGGATTGGCCAGCCAGGTCTCCAGACCTCAGCCCTATACAGCATGTCTGGACGCTCTGGGGACGGCAACTGCAACTCGCAACCCCCATCCGAGAACCATCCAGGAACTGAAAACAGCATAGCTGAATGAGTGGGACCAATTGCCACAGGCACTGATAAATTGCCTTATTTCCAGTATGACATCACGCTGCGAGGCCTGTATGGCTGTAAGAGGAGACCATACCCATTTAACTCATTTAACCTATTAACCCATTTCTTTTGTGTCTTCTGCAAACGCTGTTTCAGACCTTTAAAATCCCATGAATGTTACACATGAACATGTGTGTCTATTATAACTGTTGAATGTTTATTTTGTTTGTATTATATCAACCTATGTTCACACCAAATTTTATTAAAATCTGTCCAGTAGTTCTGGAGATCGTACATCAAATATGAATACTATCTTAATTCATTTCACCAGTGTATTATTATCGCTTATGGGTAGAGGTGTATTGACGATTAAGCGATTCATCCTTATCATTCATTCTCATTATCATCCCTTGATGCTCTCCATTCTCTAGAATATCAGCATTATAATACGTTTAAAAATATCCTGCCATATCATTAACATAAAAAATATACTTCTAAAACTGCACATTCGCAGAAAATTATAAGTTGAAATACACGCGCTTTGGAAAGAATATTTCTTCGCAAGCCATTTTCGATTTGAATTTAAAGACACAATTTATATATGAATTCTAAAATTTCTAACACTTACTAAATGCAATTCTCATATCTAATAAGATGCTATACTAACTACTACAAAAATGCAAGAATTTAAAAAAAAATACTCATCTTACTTCGTTTTTATAGCAGATATTTATATCCGGCATAAGCATTTCCGACGAATGTCAATAAAATTATAAATGTAACTGCAAACGTCTTTAAAACTATCAGATAATTCTTAAAGTTTCTCGCAGTAACGTTATTAATATCTGATAGTAAAAGTATGAATTACAGAACAATATAATTTAATTTCGGGTTTTTACTAATATATAACGGTAATTATTAAAATTTACCCATGCGAAGTGGTAAAATTTTGGTTTTAGAGACAAGCGTACATTTTTTAATATTCGTATTCTAACACTTTTATATTTATTTTACAGTTCATTAACCGGGAATTAAAAAAAAATTAATCAAAATACAACGCACTTTCGGAATGCTTTTAAAATGCTAGTAGATAATCTGAGTTATATGCTTTAAAGACCACATACTTAACACGCCTTTGAAATTTTACACTACGTAGAAAAATAATGCTGACAGAAAATTTTGCAAAAAATCTTAATAATCTCTGCTAAAGGGTGCTCCTCCATGTTGCCAAATTCTAAAAGCAAAAGTTATATCCCTCTGGCACTACAACACACGGTGTAATCCCTTCTAAAATCCTTGACGGATATCAATTTCATCAAGCCTAAGAGAGATTACATGAAGAAGCTGACTTCGACAGTGGACTTTTTTAAGTACCAGACAACAGACTTATATCCGAAGGGCATTTGTAACTGTATAAGGTTCTTCCTTCAATCTCTTGACTCTTTTCGTGAGCATAAACTGTGAAACCTTATGTGGAGGACAGTGAGCAGATCTAGGCTATGTCCTTTAGTGTTGAAGAACTACAAAGTCAGAAGGAGGGTTTAAAAAGTGACCCTTTAATTCAAATATTTACAACTCTTCCAATTGAGAGTAAGCCACTACTTGGGCTGAACTAAAATAATATTAAACTAAAGTGTGTTAACAAATTCAATACCTAACTTAATTCTAAATAGGACGGCGAGGGAAGCTTAACTCTTAGTGAAATGCAATTATGCGAATTTCACTAGAAAACACTGGTAATTGCAAATTGCCTATGAAGGCGAACTTTCAGTAGACAGAGGAAATCTTTGCGCGCACAGCCTTACGGCGATAAATCCAAGGCTCTGTCTTTCCCCTCGTTAACTCCTGCCTTTTAACTGCTAACAGATATATGCGATTTGCATAAATATCTCACTCGCGCTAAATTCGGGCAGCAACTGAAACTTTGAGAATTCGATAGGAAAGTTCAAACTAAAAATAATTTGGTTAATTAAAATAATGAATGCTACAAAGTTGCTCCCAGAATTTAGTAGTCTGAAACTAAGTAGCCTAAAATCGGCTTTTAGTGAAGATGCTAAATTCTAAATCTAAATTTTCCTTCCTATTCGCCATCCTTTACAATTGTAAGTTTTAAATTTAGTTTAACTCTCTGTTTGTGTCTTAGATATTTTAACATAGAATATCTTTTTCCGTCTTCACATCAAAAAGATCCATCAGGAATTTGGCTGGATTCTATCTGGTTCCTTCCAATCTGGAAGGAAATAAATTTTAATTTCATGTTATAAGTACATTTCACCTGAAAAGTACAACATTCCCTTCCTCTGATGCTTTCCGTAATGACCTTTTATTCGCGCTTTAGGTATTCGCGTTTTTTATTTTCTATTAGCGCTTTTCGCCAAACGCATTCATTTTACACTCATTCATTTTTAAAACTTCCCCCTTGTTCTCTGGCCAAATGTGGTGTTTGTGAAAAACACGCAGTTTTACTTTGTCAAGTGTTCACAACTACCACCTGACTTCAATTCTATTGGGGTTAATTCTTCGACTTTCAAGACCTCAGACCTCCCCTAAAACAAATCTGAAATGCCCTGAGGTTCTAACATGAAATGAACTTTAAACTTTTGTGTGAAACCAGAGAACACTACGTACAACATTCAAACATTTCAATTGCATTTCATACATATAATTCATTCTTTCAATCTTCAATTCAAATTTTCTTTAAATGCTCATTGCGTTAAATAACACTTATATATTCACTTTCTAATTTAGCGCGCTTTACGCTTTTACATTACATTTTAATTTTAACTTGCGTATCCTTTACGCTTTTCCAAAATATTCGATATAAACAAAACCAGTGCTTAAGGCTTACAACAAATCATGCATTACATAGAAAACAGTTTTACATTAAATGCATTCATTATTTATACATAGAAAAATATAATACAACAGTTTTGCTATACAACTTACGTACTAGTTGCTTTTAATTAACACAATTCAATTTCCTATTTACAGAGAGTCTTTTGACTAAAATCGATGAATCCCATGTTCTGGATTACAAAGAACATTTCACGAAGTCTCACAGTTTTTCAACTGAACTCTCGAATTTCTTCCGCTGCATAATTAAGTTGTTCCTTCAAGCGTGTCCTTTACGCTTTCGGCAACCGGCTTTTGACTCGGGTAACTTCCCTTTTAAATCTGCAACTTGCACTTAAATCAGAAACATAACTGTGTGAATTTTAAAAGAAAATAAAGAATCTACTTATCTTTCTGCCAGTCTTTTAGGCGTTTTTTTGTCCATTCCTGAAAGGTTGGATATACTGTGGCTTGGGCTATTCTTTGCTTGTTACTCCTAGATTGAAACTCTGGGGCCGCCTTTCGTTTTGTCGATCTTCTTTCCTCCAGAAACACCTTGTTGGGACGAATGGTGGGTGGCGCTTTCCGTTTGTGCTGAAGTCTTTGCTCCCTCTCCAGACTGGCTCGTTCCTTCTCCTGCACTCGTAGGCTCCTTCGTTGTGGGTTGGCACCTTCGGCGGCTCGCTTCTCGCCGTTCTGTTCCCTCCGTAGTGGTGGAGCTTTCATAGTGTTTTCATTTGGACGTTCCTTCCTTAGACGCTTTGGTCGCTGAGACTGTTGCTTAGCGTTTTTTCGTTTTTGTTTCTGGGGTGGTCTTTTCTTCGGCTGCGGCTTCCTCTCTTCTGGTAACCTCCTTTTCAAACTGGGTTCTCTTGTTGTTGAGGGACCTGGTTGGGGCTCTTGAATCTTAGAAAAATTCTGTGAGGCTGGACCCTGTAAAAATTCCTTTAAGATATTATTATTAGCTCTTCGATAATAATGTTTGATTTGGTCGAAATTTGCCACAGTCTCTTCGCCCTTCTCATTCTTTAAATATGCACGGCATTCAACTATTCTTGTAATTTCAAAAGGGCCATGCCATCTTGGGCAAAATTTTGCGACCGAATCTTTTGCTGCGCATGAAAGTGCATGGGCCTGTTTCAACACCTCCTCCCCCACTTTATATTCTACGGTTCTTCTTTTTGAATCATAGTAATATTTCTGTTTCTTTTGCGCTTCCCGGGAGCACTTTTCTGCCTCCTTTAACATTTTTTCTATTTCACCAATTTGAAATTCCGGCGCTCTATCTTTCACATAAAATAATTTATCTAAGGGGGTCATTATCTTCCTGCCCAAAAACAATTCGGCGGGGGATTTCTTCGTTGTCTCGTGCTTAGCCGTTCTGAGGGCGAATGCAAATTCTTCGACGCAGTCATCCCAGTTAGAATGGTGCTTTTGCACATAATTTCTAATCAATTTTACAATATTCTTATTTACCCGTTCCGCTATATTTGATTGTGGGCGGTAGGGTACCATTTTCATATGCTTAATGCCCAACTTGTCACACATCATTTTAAATGTACTGCTTACAAACTGGGGACCATTATCGCTAATCACCCTCGCTGGACATCCATATCTTAAAATATATTTGTTCAAAAACGAATCTGCAACGACTTTTGCTGAAGCCCGCTTAAGTGGTATCAACTCAACCCATTTACTGAAATGATCCACAATGACTAATAAAAATCGTGCCTTATTTACATGACTCCTGGGGTAGGGGCCTAAGAGGTCAATACCAATTATTTCATTGGGGAACCTAGACTCAATACTAGTTAATAACCCGGCCGGGCGGAAATTTACGTCATTATTTATCTGACACGTGTGACAAGTCTGGCAGTAATTTTTAACTATCTTTTGTAATTGCGGAAAATATACCGCCTCGCGTACGCGTTGTATTGTTTTTCTAATTCCAAAATGGCCCGAGACAGGCGAATCGTGGAGCTCTTGCAAGATACTTAAAATTAATTTGGCCGGGATGACTGGTCTGTATTCACTATTTTGATTCGTAACTTTAGTATAAAATAAGAGACCATCAATGATTTCATAGTTCTGTGCTCTGCTTCGTATTGCATTAATGTCTATATGCTGGAAGTTATCTGGGTCTTTTAAATAATTATAAATATTTCCGAATTCGGGATCCCTAGCAATTTCTTCTATTACAGTCTCTCGAGAGTCAATGACCTTTGCCTGAAGCATCGCTATTTTTACTTTCTCGCCGTTCTCGTCTAACTTTATTCTAGATAATGCGTCGGCCACTACATTGTCTTTTCCCGGTGTGTGTTTGATAATGAGATTAAATTCTTGCAACTTTAGGGTCCACCGAATTAAGCGTGGCGAAAGATTCTTTCCTGAAAATAATCTGGTAACTGCCGCATGATCTGAATATACTGTTACGGGAGAACTCCCAAAATATACACAAAATTTTTGAACAGCTGCGAGCACTGCTAAAGTTTCACGCTCCGTTGCCGAATAATTTCTTTGCGTATCATTCAATGTACGACTAAAAAAGGCAATCGCTTTTCTATTTTGTGTTAACACGGCTCCGATTGCGTAATCTGATGCGTCTGCATAAATTTCTAGACCCTTGTCTTTCTCTGGGAACTTTAGAACCGGTGCATTAATTAAAGATTCTTTTAACTTCTCAAACGCGGCGTTTGCTTCTGAAGACCACGCAAAACGAACTCTTTTCCTTCTCAACTTTAACAATGGTTCAGCAATTTCTGCGAAATTTTTAATAAAAATTCTATAATATGAGCACATACCCAAGAAAGTCGCTAACTTTTTGGCTGTATTCGGAATTGGGTAATTTTTCACTGCTATAACTTTAGATTTATCTGTTTCGATCCCCCTTTGAGAAATTTTGTACCCTAAATATTTGAGTTCTTTTGCCGCGAATTTACATTTCTTAATGTTCACTTTAAGTCCTGCATCTTTCAAAAGAGTAAAGACTTCTCGAAGGTCTTTAATATGTTCTTCCAGCGACTCTGAAGTAACAATTATATCGTCAAGATAAATAAATGTACTTTTTCCTATTACCGGCCTTAAAATTTTGTCCATGCACCTCTGAAACGTGGCCGGGGCTCCCGACAATCCAAAAGGCATACGCAAAAAGCCATATGTACCGTATTTTGTTATGAATGCTGTTTTGTGAACATCTTCCGGCTTTATGCTTATCTGAAAATATCCGGATGTCAAATCTAGCGTGGTTATGTATTTTGTTGATTTAATACTTCTTAGAATTTCATCAATTACCGGAAGTGGGTAAGTTGGAAATTTTGTTATACTATTAAGCTTTCTGTAGTCAATAGCGAACCTGTACCTTAATGGATCAGTTAACGGCAAATCATTATTTTTCTTACATAAAACCACCGGACTCGCATATGCACTAGAAATAGGAGTTATTATTTTGTTTCTTAACATTTCATCAATATGGTATTTTATTATTTCCTCCTTAACTTTATCGTACTTGTAAGGACGCTGACGTATAGGTTCATCCGTAGTTAATTTAATTTCGTGTGCTACGATCTGGGTGAATCCTGGAATATCATCAAATAAATCAGCGAAATTACTTACCAATTCCCGAAACTTGTCCTGTTCTTCGGGCGTTAGATGGCTTAAATCCACTTCAGGGGGAGGTGTTGATTTCTTTTTAACTGGGTCCATGGTTACTTGCAAGGTGGAGTTTTCAAAATCGATTTTCGCATCCACAGCTGCAAAGAAATCTGTTCCTAAAATAACCGATGCTTGGAGGTTCTTCACTACAAGAAACATAATTTTTTTTTGTTCTTCGCCGATTTTGATGTACAGCTCGATTTTTCCCATGCATTGACACGTTTTTCCTTGGGCTGCTACCACCTTCATTCCTTCCACGCTATGCAGACGATATCTACGAAAGTGCTTCTTAAAAAACTCTTCTGCCAAACAGCTTCCTTGAGCGCCGGTATCCAACAGAGCTGTAGCGGGTACGTTGTTAATTAGTAACTGCAGTCTCGGTAATTCAATGTTTCTCACCATGACCGTATTTAGCTGTACTTCAGAGGGATTTTTCTTCTCCTCGGAACATTGCACCCCCTTCCCCGCAATATTCCTTAGTAGTTTAAATGCTTTGCGGGTGTTTTCTTCTGTTGCTGGCTTCTGCCTGGGGAGAATGATTTTCTTCCGTAGTTGGAATTATTTTGTTGGCGCTGTACTTGGCGCGGTTGACCGCTCGCATTTTGACTGGTACCAGTAGTTCTCGGCCATCGTCTGTTTCTTCCTTCGGCATTCTGGTTCCCCTGCAGCCGCTGTTCATACGATTGTCTCCGTTGATTTTCGGCCGCTCGCCGGCTCTCGAATTGTACGGCGAGTTCAAACAGCTTGTCCAGCGTCACGGGATTTCTTAGCTCCATGAAATCTTGTATCGATGGTAACAATCTGGGCAGGATTATCTGGATAATCTCCGGGTCCGGCCTCGTGCCATACAATAATTTAAAGACTTGTATTTTTCTCAAAATAAATTCCGATAGTTCATCCACCCGCTGTTGATACTTGCTAAACAACTCAGCTTCGAGTTTCGCACGGTCTTTAACCACAGGAAACGCTCTCAAAATTGCTAGTTTAAAATTCTCGTACGTGTAAGTCGGCGTTCCTGGTTCTCCCAGCAGACATTTTCCGATGCACTTATACCAGGTCGCTGCTTGGCCCCTCAATGCTCCTGTCGCTAATATGACCTTCTGATGTTCCGGAACTGGATACAGCAAAAAATGCGCTTCTAACTTTTCCAGGAATGTGTTCACAGGTCCTCTGGCATCAAAAACTACTGCCGGCTTCATGGCTGCTCTGATGGTTTCCACTATGAATCCAAATCCATCAGGCATTGCAGCTGTATTCTGGGATGTAGTAGGCATATTCCAACTTCCTTCCATCCTTTTAGTTGTTCGGGCGCCAGTGTAAGGTTTCTCCTTCAATCTCTTGACTCTTTTCGTGAGCATAAACTGTGAAACCTTATGTGGAGGACAGTGAGCAGATCTAGGCTATGTCCTTTAGTGTTGAAGAAACTACAAAGTCAGAAGGAGGGTTTAAAAGTGACCCTTTAATTCAAATATTTACAACTCTTCCAATTGAGAGTAAGCCACTACTTGGGCTGAACTAAAATAATATTAAACTAAAGTGTGTTAACAAATTCAATACCTAACTTAATTCTAAATAGGACGGCGAGGGAAGCTTAACTCTTCGTGAAATGCAATTATGCGAATTTCACTAGAAAACACTGGTAATTGCAAATTGCCTATGAAGACGAACTTTCAGTAGACAGAGGAAATCTTTGCGCGCACAGCCTTACGGCGATAAATCCAAGACTCTCTTTCCCCTCGTTAACTCTTGCCTTTTAAACTGCTAACAGATATATGCGATTTGCATAAATATCTCACTCGCGCTAAATTCGGGCAGCAACTGAAACTTTGAGAATTCGATAGGAAAGTTCAAACTAAAAATAATTTGGTTAATTAAAATAATGAATGCTACAACTGGGTTCATCGATAGAACAACTGACTGGCCCGTCTACATGTAGCGATATTGTCGGCCAACTTTGACAACTCAAACTGAGATGACTTGTCTGTCCCTATCACCGAGCAGGGCTGGATAGCTGGAGCAAGCCTTAAGCAATAAAAGCGCGTGCTTAGGTCCTCAAAGAAAGGGATACCTTAGCTGCAGACCTTAGACCTTTAAATGTCCTTAGATGTTCAGGATAGGAGGCACCAAAAAATTTCCCATTGCCAGTTTAACAATGGAACGTATGGTCCAGCTAAACCAAAATCGAAAAAGAGAGAAGGTCCGTGGTTCGACTCCCAGTGAGGACATTGCTCATTTTTCATCTCTCCTGCTTCCGAAAAAATCTTAAAGTCTCTACAGTGGCGCCCGAACTAAAAAAGGTGGTGGATGATGATTCTCCTCCACCAGGATTTGGCGACCAGGTCCCCTAATCCCCAGTCGCCCTTTAAAAGGGGGAAGTATATAAGGTATTTCTCCCGCCTTCTTCGCATGCCTTCGTGGTGCAGTGGTCAGCGCGCTCGACGCGTATTCCAGAGATCCGTGGTTCGAGTCCCGACAAGGGCATTGCGCATTTTTCCTAGCTCCTGCTTCCGAAAAAATCCTAATGACTCTGGAAAGGAATGAAGTGAAAACTATCGTAAACATATATGAGGGCACCAAAAATGCTTTAAGTGCTTAGGGCTTTAAGCGCTTAGGGTCTCTAAAAGTCTCAATCCGGCCCTACCATGGAGGTGAAAATAATTTCTACCTTAATGGCCTACTTCCACGCACTGTAAATTTCCCCCAATTTCTCTTCTACCTAGCCGGCCTTCCTTAAATAAAGTTTTTATTTTTTGAAACTTAAGAAATTACCTAACTACACATTCAGGAATTTTTGACAAGGAAAATTAAAAACGTTTAGGAAAGTAGAACGACTAATAATTGCAGCTCAGTTTTCTTAATTCTATTAAAAACTATTTAATGAAGAAATGTATGCATATCAAAAATCACTTCTAAAAACAGATCTTCACATACTTGACGACGGCGGGAAGGGGGATTCTGAATTCCAAAAACAGACTCTCATATAACTTAAAAGCCGCAACGTAAGGGAACATTAGAGAACACGAAAATCGCCCTATTTAAGATTTTCGACTAGTCCAAAACATAAAATTCAAAATGCAGTATATCCGGACAAATATTAACATTGGTTCGAACCTCCGCAAAGGTAACTGAACTAATAGGACAAGAAAGGCAGCTAAAACTGATGCATTATGAATAGCGAAGGTGTCTTTTTCTCCCACGCGCACTCCCATTTAATTACACAACATATTAACCTTCTGCACTTTAGTCCCGTTAAACGTAACGGGGGCCACGCGTAATCTGCATTTCAGTCCCACAGTTAAAGCTCTCATGGTGGCATGGGTGAGGTTCATTAATATTTCACAGGTGTTCTTACAGCAATCGAGAATGCAAATTAAATAGGAGGGAATGCTTCCCGATGCAAAACTGCATAAACAGAAAACTATGTGCGATATCTAAGAGATAAAAGAAAACACATAATTAGTGACATACTTTATGAAGCAATCACAGTTTATATGAATGATGCTATACGTACTATACTAAACACAATTTTAAGATTTAAAATTCCATTTTCATTTCCCCAAAACAGAAGTTAATTAATAAAATAAGTGAACAAAATTAAAACTATAAGCAGTTATAATTCTTTTTTACTTACATAATACCTTTAATTTTTTACAAATGTCACTCTAAAATATCGGGTCATAATAAAGCATTTCCTGGAAGCATATATGTTTAAAAATTTTCTCCTAAAACTTTAAATAAAATAAATAAAGTTACGTTTAAAAAAAACAGAATGCGCACTTTTTAATTCCAACTAATTTGAAATTAATATGGTTGTCCATATGAGAAATTACAGTTTTGTAGCAACCCAAGTTATTTCTCTATAAAGGAAGTTCAAGATTTTTCTAAAGAGAGTTTTTGCTATAATCCCTTCGCATAACTATACTAATTAAAATACTTGATAGTATGTTACACTCCTATCAAAAACGCGGAATTTATCTTTAAAAAAGTTGAAAAACGAATTGAAAAATTATTCCCCACCCCTTTGCCTAAGAAATGAATAAAATGTTACACGTTTCATATATTGCCGGCCAGTTTTCGGCATTCTGTAAAATGCCTAGGTATTCTATAAAATGCGGACTTTCATACTATGTATTAAAACTGAATTATTTGGGATGACAAGATGCAAAATATGTATCCCGTCATCCATGAGTACTATGGTTTATTTTCGAAATTTTACGGAATTACTGATTTCTTCCTAGAAATAATTAGAAAATCTATTAATATAAAAAAATACCCATCTGAATTAAAGATTATGAGATAAAGTTGCAAAATGAAGTATCGTACTTGCTCGAAAATGTGACCTCCTGAATCGAAAGGTCAGAAAAAAATACATTTCACCTCTTTACATTTTAGAATAGCAGATATTAAAATATAGCTGATGACTGTTGGGATATATATTTAATGTTTGCATTCCTTTTTTTTCTTTATTATTTTCTCATCATTATTTAATTTTGTGTTATAATTAATATACGATAAGCTTGTTACTGGCAACATGTTTTGTTTTACTATTGAATTTGTGTCAATCGCAATAAGAAGTATAGTTTTCATAGCCGCACTGTGCTGCGCAGGCATTTTTCTGTTTAATAAAATTTCATCTTTTAGAATATTAACAAAGTTGATGTGTCAACAAAGCTCATTCTTTTAGCCCAAGGCGACTACCATTGTTTCCACAGGTGAGGATTGTTAAATTGGAAATATATATTTCAGAATTGTTTTTAACGAATTTTTAAGTACTAATATTGCGGATCGTCTGGATGCCGTTAGAAAGGTAAGTGGAGATATTTTTGGTAAAAGTGTACAGCTGGATGCCTCTTGCTTTTGGCGATTCTTTTTGAACGTCAAGATCGGCGCCAGCGAGGCGCAATTTGAAGATGTCTACTACACAAAACGAAAATAACAAGTCAAAGAATTGCACAAACTCGGTGTCCACGTACACATCGATCTATTTTGACTTTAAAAAAAAAATCATAGAATTACACAAACTCGGCATCGCGCACTGCCTTGCTTTGTCCATGTAGACATCGATCTATTTTCACTTCAAAAAATCAGAAGAATAATAACGTCATATAAAGTTAACACAAAGTTACTCATCACCAAAATTGAACAAAATTTGTCCTTAATCGAAGGGGTACCCAATTCTACACTAGAGCCATATTTTTTACTACGTAAGCATCTTGTTAAAATTATTTATGCTTACTTATCATTATTCATGATCATAATGATTGAATTAAGTGAAGCCGATCTTAAAAGATCAAGAGGACGAGCGAAATCAATCCTAACTTGTCTTCACAATAGTTTCAATAATCAGTTAAGCCTAAGAGTTAAAAGCGCGAGTGAACAGAACCGAACAAATATTTAAAGAACTTGATTAGTATGATACCGCTTTACCAGAAGAAGCTTCTAAAATTGCTGAATTCGAAGCTAAATATTTTGAAACAAAGGTAATGTATAAATCCGCCATTGAAGTATTTGTACCTTGACGTATAAATCCGCCATTGAAGTATTTGTACCTTGACTGTTCCGATTTCAAATCCCACTCCAGCTTTAAATTTCCTCGTTTAAACATTACGATAAATTTCAGTGATGAGTATACTGATTGGCTTAATTTTAAAGATCTGTACGTGGTGACAGTTCATACTCATCAATCAATAGCAAATATTTGATAGAACGTCTAACGGACGAACCGGCTGCTATTAAGCAATATTAGTCGCCTTGGGTTAAAAGAATGAGCTTTCTAGACAGATAAATTTTATTAACATTCTAAAACATGAAATATTATATTAAACAGAAAAATGCCCACAGCACACTGCGGCTATGAAAACTACACTTCTTATTTTCATACCAAAAGAATAAACATAAAATATGAATATTGTTACCATTCAGACGAATTCAGTAGTAAAACAAAACATGTTGCCATCAACAAGATTATTAATGATAACATAGAATTAAATATTGAGAAAATAAATAAGGCAAACAAAGGAACGCAAATATTAAAAAATGACAGTGAAATCATTTGTTTTTCATTAGGATAAAAGATAAGCTACCTAATTAATTACATCATTTTACCATCGTATTGAAAGAAAGAAAAATTAAGGATACTTTATTACCTATTAGTTTTCAGGCATATTCATGGAGAAAGGCCTAAACTGCTGGACATGGCCAATTAGTGAAGTTATGCAGTTTATAAATACGATAACTACCTGAGTGGTTTATTCATATTTAAAGTGTTTTTTCTTCTATAGAGTATGGTAATTAAACTCCTACCCCTCATTCTGTAATTTAATTTTTTTTTTAAATACCCGATTATAAGACGCCACCAAATTTCAGAACAAAAATATATAGGGGAAAAAAAAAAAAAAAGGAGATGAGGGAATCTTGTTTTCAAGTAAATAGAGCAGCAATTTTAAGCTCACGAATTCATCAGTTTAATTATACATTTAATTACTAAATAATAATCCATATTTATATTTGAACATAATAGTACAAGCAAGCATTGTAATTTTGACTAGTAATGCACTCCTTGCCAATGTGATTTAATTTACTTTGATGACACAAAGACAACCTTAAAATTATGCGCTACGGAACATTAGGTCTATGTTAGGAAAAAAGAAGCATATCAATCGTCTGCTGTCCAACTGTTGGTCAGGAAATCATATTTTTCATTTCTCTGCAGCCAAAATTATTCAGAAAGCATCTTCCGTTGTCGAAATAGATTTTTTAGAAGCGTTTCTATTCACAAAAATCTTTCAGTCCTAGTTAACGATCCCAACTCCAATTCGTTTTTACCTTCAGTTTTTAAAGAAATTATTTCATAGTTATTTTCACTTTTTTATCAATAGAATGGTGGCAGTAGCTTGACATCCTTCTTCTCGTTGTTATCGCCTGAGCACAGGCTTCTCCTTCGTCATTTGCACTTCTGCAGTGGAAGACAGAGTTTCTGTATTTAAACCTTCGAAACTAGCACTGCGAATTTATTTAATGGTGATTCTTTTGTTTTAACACCTCCAATAACGCCTTTCTTCTTGGATGTCATTAGAGTTTAATATTTTAAATACTTGAATTTAGGACTTTCTGGGGTTGTTTTTTGTTAGAAAGTTGTTTTTAAAGATTTCTATAATGCCGCTTCCCATGGTTTAAGTCATTATCATTCATTAATATTTTTTTTTAAATCCCTATTGAAATAAACTTTTTATTTAACAAAATAAATCTATGTCAGGTTTCCAGAAAACGTACATAAAACGGGCTATTATTTTGCTCATACTTTTCATACTGATCAGGTTTTTAAATTAATGCATACCTAAAGCGTAAAGTAGCAAAATCAATTAAATCTACTTTTGAGAATTCTCAAAATAATCTCGAGAATTTCCAATTATGAAATAAAAAATAAAATTTAAAAAACAATGAAAAAAGAAAAATGACAAGGCGACTTCAAAGAATTGCTAGTTACTGAGTACAAAATTACTGAGATTAGCAGCCGCTATCCCGCCCTGAAAGAATTCGAATGTATAAAACTGCAAAAGGTAAAACTGCATAGAGCTTTCTCCTGAAAATAATCCAAATATATTTTAACGACTTTTATGTATATCAGCTTGGCCAGGAATATTCAAAAAATGAATACCCAACGAATAAGCTTTAGAGTTTTTACGATGTTCCACACAAAAAACACAAAAATTCAGAAATAATTTCAAAATAATAGATTAAACCATTTTAATCATTGTTACTAAACAAACCAGTTTTCACCCCCACAAGCCGGTTTTTAGTTTCATGGCACGTATTAACTATTTACTCGTCCAGTTAAATAAAATAAATCTACAAACCTTGTGTTTCCTGAGATAATCTAATAAACGATAATAATAATACATATAAATAAAAATAATAAATATTTATTTTCTTCTCCCAAATATAAAACCAAACAAAATGTAATTTTTAAAAATTTTTCCTAAACATCCTAATTTT